>CABEEJ010001280.1:81647-125742 GCA_901482245.1 Timema douglasi | reverse complement strand
TTCACCCGACCGAGATTCGAACCTCGATCTCCCCGTCCTCAGCAGTCTAGCTCAACACGATGCTAGCGCGTTAGTCAACTACGCCACCGAGGCGGGTGAAAATTAAAAACACTTCAGAGGGATGCATTTAGGAAAATGTGATATTGTTGCTATAACAAGAATAAAATACTCAGTTTTAATCTAAACCATATTATATAAATCAAATTTTGAGAAAGGTCGAATCCAATTCCCCCACCTGAATCCCTTAATTTTAGGTTTAGAACACAAAGTAATCATAGTTTACTTAGTGAGATTATTTTTCCAAATCATCTATTTTCACGTATTCATACGTCAAGTCGTGTGATCTGAAGATGCCACTCTTTGAGATATAATATCATTTCGACACCTTAACTCAGTCGGTAACGTTTTTTATACTGAGCCTAGATGGTTTTCCACTCTCCCTCCACGCAAATGCGGGTTCATTTCCTTTAATTCACCCTTCCCAATTCCCAATCTATTAGTGTAATTAGTACTTAAAGCGTATAACCCGAACGGGTAGTAAGACGCGGGGCTAAATATTATTATTATTATTATACTGAGCCGGGTTTGATTCCCAGCCATGGCCTGGAAATACACCATTGTTGAGGTGTGAGTTTTTGCCCTTCCGCAACGATAAATTGTTGGCAGAGAAGGGGAAGGGGTGGCTGGGTTTTATACCTCTTCAAGATCCAAGCTTGTGTATAAGTTGTGTGCCGATATCATCGATTGGTTCAGAAAATGCACGTTAAATACATCAAATAAAAAATAAATAGGTAAGTATTAAAAACTATAAAATAACGCCGATAATATAGTGCAGTGTTATCGATTCTCGCTACAAAAAATATGTTTGTATTTTGGGAAAAGCTCTTCATACGAAAATTTGACTGTAGCAGCAAATAAGAGAGAGCGAGAGTGTTTATTAATTTTACATATTAATGAAAATATACTAATACAAACATGTTAAAATCACACAGACACACATTATAATATTGAAATTATTAAATTTACAAATTAGTGCTATAGATTAATATTTTAATAGAGACAGAACACCAAACCTGGTGCACATTGTGCCTCTTAGTGTTAAGTAAATAAATAAAATAAAACCGATGTTAATACATTGAAAGATTTAAAAATAAAGATGTCTACTAGCGTGCAGCGGTATTCTTGAACACCATCATATGAGCAGTGAGTTGATGTGTCTTCTTGTTGCAGCTACAGCAGTGTGAATAGATGGTGGGCCGGCAGTGGTACCACCACTATCTACTAGCGTGCAGTGGTACCACCACTATCTACTAGCGTGCAGTGGTATTCTTGAACACCATCATATGACCAGTGAGTTGATGTGTCTTCTTGTTGCAGCTACAGCAGTGTGAATAGTTGGTGGGCCGGCAGGGGTACCACCACTATCTACTAGCGTGCAGCGGTATTCTTGAACACCATCATATGACCAGTGAGTTGATGTGTCTTCTTGTTGCAGCTACAGCAGTGTGAATAGTTGGTGGGCCGGCAGGGGTACCACCACTATCTACTAGCGTGCAGCGGTATTCTTGAACACCATCATATGACCAGTGAGTTGATGTGTCTTCTTGTTGCAGCTACAGCAGTGTCCATCCTGAGCATCCTCCTCCTCCCTTGTCATGCGCAGCACAATGAAGCGTTCTTCAACAGGACATCGTACGTGCGTCTCCAGACACCCATCTCCTTGCACAGTCACACGGGGCTCAGTTTCCGCACCTGCCATGGCGGGGACCTGTTTGTCCAGCACATCAACACCAGCAAGATCTCACTGGAGGTATGCCCCCTGGTATTCACTTATCAGTTAGATTGGCTTATGATACTTTTTAATTAGCTAATACATGCCTCAGCGGTCATATTGATATAGAGACATCACTCCCGCTTTGGGCTGGACTGCCGATGATGGAGGGGTTAGGGTTTGAGTCTTGGTCGAGTGTACTGAGAGGGTTTGTTCCTCAACGATTTTACATTCACTCTCTCTCTCTCTCTCTATCCATGCAAATTTGGGTACGCTTACTATAAATTCAAATTTACTCATCCCTAACACATGTAGCATAAATAGTATATAAATATGTAAAAAAGTTGAATGGGTAACTTGGGTGTACGGGTAAAATTCAAGGAATTCTTTTGACTGGAAAAAATCAGGGAATTTAATCAAATTTTCGGAATTTTCTCATTTATTAATAAAAAATACACACCTTTTATTCCCAATAGGTGACCTGGCGGTCTAGGGTAAGGTGTCAGACTTCTATGCTGGCGGCCGGGGCTCAATCCTCGGTCCCGGCACAGATTTATCTGATTACCAAACCCTTCCTTCACCTCTGACAAGACATCTTATGAATGTGGGGAATTCCAGGCCTCCACCGTGGTTCGGATTCCACGTTAAACTGTAGGTCCTCCATTTCATCTCACAATCACCCTACCATTACACATTAACATAAGTGCGTATAACCAGAACGGGTAGTAAGACGCGGTGATAATAATAATAATATTCCCAATAATCAAAATAACATTTTTTCTTTCGGTTAATACACATCTATCTCTTATATCTTTTAACACAGTTGTCTGTCATGAATATGTGCATGCGTGAGCATTAGGTTACATTAAATAAAGAATAAACAATAAAAAGGAATTTGTCTTTCAACAATTTTAAGCTGAACTATTAACGGTCTATTAATGTATCATTATGATCTCACTGAAATCTAACTTGGATCACACCACCCAATAGATGGAGATTAGATTCCAGTCGGATGTAGTGAGGGTGGATTTCCTGGATGGTTTTCCACTCTCACTCCACGCAAATATAGGTGTACTTCCTCTAAATTGAACCTTAATAATCCCTAACACATAAATAAAATTAATTCATATATGAATAACTTGAATGGGTATCAGATGTGGTGTTAAAATTATGATTACATTTTTATTTTAATGCGTAGTTGGTTTCATTTAAATGTAAACATAATGTAACTTATACTCATATAATCAAATGCAGTTTGACTGTTGGCAGCATGTCTCGGCTCTGCGGGTGTGTCTTTATGGTAATTTATTCCGGTTGTATTTTAGGTGAGATCAGATGGCCTGGTGTTCATGGCGGACCTAGGGGGTCGCAGGTACGAGTCTCGGCTGAACGAGAGACTGCTTGACAACTCGTGGCACTACGTCAACCTCCTCTACAGGCTTGGCAACCTTACACTCTCGGTCGCCGGACACCAGCAGGTGAGTTGCGGGGGTCGGCTCCTTATTAATGTCATCAAACTTTAGGGGTGGCGAGCAGGTTAGCTTTCGATACAAACATCCTATCAGAGGCAATAAGATCAGGGAAATTAGTTTACAGAGGATACCCCAGAGTTCCGGGGTGGCCACCAAAGTTGAAAACATTTTAAGAAAACTTGTTAGGCGATTCTTCTGAGATAAGAATGTTTGAGACATTACGTGTTATTTATAACTAATACTTCACACAAGACAAAATTAATGATAATGTGACATTAATAAAGAACCAATAATTAGTTTGTAAGATTAATTAATTGTAAGATAAATGGTTAGCAAGGAAGACCACCCACCAAGAAAATATTGTCGTGTGCTATATTGGTTGATCAGCTTGGTTATAGACACTTGTCTGTTGGACACAGATAAATCATCCAAGTTGATGCATTATTCACTTAAAATATACAAATGTTACTTACTCTATGTAACTAGGAACACAAAAGTTAATTTTTGCACTTACAAAAGTATGCTACTCTATGTATCCCTATCTTGAGTTAGCTTCATCCAGCCCACCTCATTACACCCTATCCCTATCTTGAGCTAGTTATATCCAGTCCACCTCATTACACCCTATCTTGAGCTAGTTCTATCCAGTCCACCTAATTACACCTTACCCCTATCTTAGCTAATTCTATCCAGCCCACCTTATCACACCCTATCCCTCTCTTAGCTAATTCTATCCAGCCCACCTTATCACACCCTATCCCAGTCCACCTTTTACACCCTATCCCTATCTTAGCTAGTTCTATCCAGCCCACCTTATCATACCCTATCCCAGTCCACCTCATTACACCCTATCCCTATCTTAGCTAGTTATATCCAGTCCACCTTATTACACCCTATCCCAGTCCACCTAATTACACCTTATCCCTCTCTTAGCTAATTCTATCCAGCCCACCTTATCACACCCTATCCCAGTCCACCTTTTACACCCTATCCCTATCTTAGCTAGTTCTATACAGTCCACCTTATTATACCCTATCCCTATCTTAGCTAATTCTATACAGTCCACCTTATTACACCCTATCCCAGTCCACCTCATTACACCCTCTCCCTATCTCGAGCTAGTTTTATCCAGTCCACCTAATTACACCTTACCCCTATCTTAGCTAATTCTATCCAGTCCACCTCATTACACCCTATCCTTAGCTAGTTCTATCCAGTCCACCTCACTACACCTTAGGTCTTCCCATTGGATTGTACAGTCAACACAAATATTAACGAACTATTTAAACAAGATACACGCTTGTTCCCAGGTGATAGCGAACGCCACGTTCAACTCTGAAATCTTAGAGGCGGACCTGGCAGGTCCTGATTCCATTTTGATAGTCGGGAAGAACTTCTACGGCTGCATCTTAGAGGGCCCCAGTATCGTGTTCAACACTAGTGGAGTCACCCATCAAGACGTGTTATGGGGTCCTTGCCCCCTTCCCAACACAGTGTGTAAGTCATGGGTTAAAGAGACCAGGGCCCCGTGGCTCTTGGTTGCGGTGGGGGTAAAGTGACACTTCAATAGCTCACTTTTTTTTGGCACACAAGTTTGAGTTTTGTCTTTTTAATGCTAGACTTAAGTCTATCATTTGTATTGTTATGTCTGCATGTGTTTTGTTACTGTTGCAAAAAAAAAAAGCTTTTCTCGCATAACACAGATAAAAAAAAGTTATTCAAAGTCTATTAGTTATACAAATTATAAAGATCATAATTTATTTTAAAGTAAATAAAAGACGTGAACAGAATATTGGTTACTTATTTTAACCATATACAGTTGTAGTGTTGATAAAAATATTAAAATTTGTCAAAAAAATTAGCAGACTCTTTATTAAAAATACATTTAAAATCATTTAGGGTTAGATTAATGTTTAAAACAAAAACTAGTATTTTAGTTATCTAATTATAAAACATTTATAGCGGGGGCATCTGTAAGGATTTTATAACATGCAACTCAGTGGGGTAGCAGTTGTTTCCCAGAGGTAAAACTTTTCCTTCCAATCTGTTTAAAGAACGGTCTCACCTCAACGTAACGCAACCAATCATACATGATCCATCTGATTACCCACTAGGTGAAGACTAAGGACCAGTTTCGTAGTTAGATTGAGCATGTCTCAGGTGCGACGCTACACTAAATACAGAGCACCTACCTAGACCAGGATGAAGTTTAGGTCGAGGCAGGTGTTGTCTTGTATTTATTGTACCACCAGTCTATGAGACTGATTCTAAGACCCACCAAATTCAAACTAAATAGCTCAATGTATAGTCATTGTCTGACGTTAACCTTATATTATACATCTAAATACATTCCTATTTTCACTACAAAAAGTAAGATTTTTACGATAATGGAACATACACCTTTGAATGTGCAGATCGAGGTATCATTTTAGTCTTGCCCGGATTTTCTGGTGAGAAGGAAGTTGAGGTTTGAATCCAGGAAGTGTACTGAGATTATAATGTTTTCCCCACTTTACTTCATGCGAATGCGGGTAATCTATCTCTTTGAACTTTAATTTTCTCATCCCCATCATATCGGGGTGGATTTGTGAATAATAAAAGACACATTTTGTTGTGTCCTATATCTTGATTTCTTGGGAAATTTTTGTAATAATTTTACACACCATTAATTTATAACTTTTGTACATCTGTGCTCTTGTCAAGAAAATGTCTTTGATATCCTTTGTCTTTTTTATTATCATTCAATATTATTGTAGCTTACATTAAATAGATTAAAAGGTTTAAATCGTTTTTTAGTGTGCATTGTTCAAGAGAGAGCATGTGCTACCGATATGTTTTGTTGCGTTTTCTGTTTGTTTTGCTTAAACTGCATTGTCTTATATTTTTTTTATAAATTTATTTTTAGCACCTCACACTTCACTTTCACTCACAAATAGTCCTTAATAGAATGCCAGTCTTTCTTATAGAAATTGTATTCATCTCTTAGAAAACTCCTTTATATTTTAGCTGCCCACCATATTTTTATTTTGAGCGTTGTATCATTTGTATTCTTATTTTGGATTGTCGAGCATTATCTTTTAGACATTAATGTGTGCTATTTTAATTTTCAAACTTTGAACAAAAATTCTCTGTCTTAGTAGGAGTTCCGTCTTAAAATTTACCTCATTAATTTGCTTGAAAATTCTTGTAAATTATAACTTTGCATTACCATTTACTTACACTCATACTCTTGCTTTTGTAGCTTTTTTTATTTATTATGATAACTAAAAACTTATTTAGCGCATGAAATTCTCTTTCATAAAATTAGATATATATATTTATTAAAAAAAATTAGTTACAATCTTTGTCTATTAATAACTAATCATAGTATAATAGTTTATATTTTAAATTGTCGAGCATCGTATTGTATGCATCAATGTTTGCTAGTTAAATGTATATATTTATCTATAACAGCAATATTTCTTTTGTTATACAAACAACAAAAATACTTATCTTAATTATTGCTTTCTTCCACCCATCTCTAACTTGAGTAACGTAATTATAACACCTCAACATTTAGATGCACCATTCATATTTCCGTTTAACCCTCTAGTTTTTTTTTCCACCGCCCCTTCGAAATTTAGCTGGCATTGTATTGAGGGCTGTTTGACCACAGTGTTTTTTTGAGTTGCCCTGTGGCTGTTTTTGACAGGCTCGAAAACCGATCACTGCTACCACGATCCGTGCTCAAGGCATGGGACTTGCATCTCTCGGCCGGAAAGGTACGAGTGCGACTGCACCGCCCGCTATTCGGGCACCAACTGCGAGATTGACAATGGTGAGAGCGTCACTATACCAACGCGACCAACATTCTAACAACACTACTCTTTGTCCCGTAATAGAGCAACCACCCTGACAATGTTGCCGAGCTTGAACTCGAAACGTTCGTCATTCGACAGGGAACTCCGCTTCATTACCAAATCTGACAATAAACAAGTTGCCCTTTTTTAACCCAAATGTTTGCGGCTTAATTTAATAATTCACAAGAGGAAAAAAAAAATGGATTAACTTATAATTCTACCCGTATTAGGGGTTGAATGGTCTAATGTATACCTCTTATGATAGACTGGATTGCCGACGACAGGGGGATTAAAGCTCATTCACAATCGGATGTACTAAAAGTGGTTTTTATTAGTTGGTTTCCCTCTCGCCCTCCATGCAAATGTGGTTACATTTAATTAAAAATCATTCTTTTCTAATACACTAGCATAATTAATGTTTGTGTACAACCCCAATAGGTACTACGACACGGGAGAAAAGAATAAATTAAAATTCCAATTCCATTGGTTAAAATAATAGTAATAATAAATAAATCTTTTGAAAGTATAAAAAGCTAAAATTGTTAATATAAATTTGTCCAATCCTTCAAAGAGAACCATACACAAACAAGATAACATTTATTTTCACATTTCAGCCATTTTAATAAAATACAATTTTATTTAGTTATAGATGGCTGGCTAACTAAATGGGAGGAAACCATGGGGAATACCTAGACACAGATGGTAGGATAACATTAGATTGTACCTGAAAGAGATAGGGTGTAATGAGATGGACTGGATAGAACTGGCTCAAGATAGAGATAGGGTGGACTGGATATAACTAGCTCAAGATAGAGATAGGATGTAATGAGGTGGACTGGATATAACTGGCTCAAGATAGAGATAGGGTGTAATGAGGTGGACTGGATATAACTAGCTCAAGATAGAGATAGGGTGTAATGAAGTGGACTGGATAGAACTGGCTCAAGATAGAGATAGGATGTAATGAGGTGGACTGGATATAACTAGCTCAAACTTTATGTAAACTATATTTGGTTTCTTCTTAAATTAGATAAATAATAAACATATAATAGTTTGGGGCATGTGAAACTTCTACTTGGCTTAGAAAAATACCAGCTTCAATTTCACTTAGGGGGCAAAAAATTATGGCTTTGACATTTGCTAAGCTTTGACAGTAAAAATATTTACGAATCAAATTCTTGGGTATTTTGTTAAATTATTGCCATTTTGAGGTGGTTAGATTTATAGGAAGTGTACCCCACATTGGCATGGAGGGAGACTGAAAAAAAAACCATTCTTAAAACTCCTGACTGGGATTGAAGTTCATCTTCAGCAGCCCAATCAATAGTGATAATGATGTCTTAGACCATGCGGCCACCGAAGTGAGTTCCTATTCTAACTTTAATTTGGCTTTGTTAATATTTCATATATTTGATTCGAGTTTGTATCGAATTTGAAAAAATGTACTTCACACACTCATATATATTATAGTAACACCCTTCTCTANACCCTCCCAACCCCCCCACACACACACTATAAAGTTTGAAGCCAGTTTTATAATTGTGGCATATACTGAAGAAAATTATATTCATGTAAACGTTTCATTAGAGGCAGTTATTAGTTGAAGACAATCATCCAACATTTATCTGCCAGCAGGTAAGGCATGAACCAATCAAATGAAATGCTTTGCACTTTTTTTTTGTTTTGTTTGTTTTGTTGTATTTGCTTCCATCCCCACATTAGTTCTAAAAGTGTCCCCCTCCCCATTTTTTTTAATGTCATTTAGTGTTAGAATATTGCCAAATGCTGAATTGATTGAAATTAGTTTTAATTTGTTGATTTTGTAGGTTGTGGTTGTGGTTTTTGTACGAAGGGACTTTTTGGAGTTTATTGAAAACATAATTTAATAACGTTTTAGTAGTAAACGGGGTATGCATATATTTGAACAATTATTTATGAGTCGTTTTATTGTGCTAAAGGTTTCAGCGAAAAATACTGAAAATAATGTAATGTAACTACTAACCAATAATTAAAATAAATTAGATAATTAAGATTTAAAAAAAAATATGGGAAATCAGAAAACACACCTAGCACACATTTATTTACAGGAACAAAATTGAAAGATTTTGAAGATAGTTTTTTGAAAGAACATTATATAAATTAAATATACTTTATATTCACATTCACGTTAAAGAAATCAACTCTTTAAAATGAAATAGCATTCTAAATTTAATTGTATGGTTTTATATTTATAAAATTCATGAGCGTAATCTACTAGTAATCCTTCAATATCCCGGTTAATAGTCTTTGATATGAGCTCTTAAAAGCACCCTGAAACCTAAATAATTTCCACTTTGGAAAAAGTACAGAAATAGCTTTGATATATTTGATGCAAACACCCCATCCTTCTCCGCTCACCCATAGTGCCATTGGATCTAATATTTAGATATACATTTTAATAAACAAGGCATAGACGACAGTTGGGTGTATGATGCACATAGCTGTGCATTGTGGGTAGTCTTAGGGTAAAGTGCTCGCTTCAAGAGCCGATGTTCGTAGGTTCAAACCCAGCCGGGGCTGTCACATAGCTGTGCATTGTGGGTGGTCTTGGGGTAAAGTGCTCGCTTCAAGACCCGGTGTTCGTAGGTTCAAACCCAGCCAGGGCTGTCGGATTTTCCTTGAACGATAAAAATCCGTAGCCCAACATCCTTCGGAGGGGAAATAAAGCCGTCGGGTGTTGCATCTAAAACAATCCTGGAATGTATGCGGAAATAACTTTCTCAGAAAAATTGGTACGCCCTTTTGCTATTTCTCATAGAAATTCTTGTGTAGTGATATAATCAATCATTTCAGAAAGTGCACGTTAAAAACCACAAATAAATAAAAATAAAATCTGTGGATATCTTGTTTATGGTAGGAAGGAATGTCTTGAAGGTCCTTTTTTTTTCCTAGCAACAATGTTACTATATAGTATAATTCTGACAGGAAAAAAAGCCTTTGAGATATCCTTTTTTTACCATAAAATAGGTATAGTAAGTTTCATAACAACCGTATTTTACTGTCTACTTTAGGTTCTCCGTGTAACCGTAATGGTATGAACCCGTGTCTTAACAATGGTCGTTGTGATGAGACCGAGGTGGGAGACTACACATGTACCTGCGACTCAGAACATACAGGTAAATTATTATTATTAGTACTGTGAGTTGAGTGGAGCCCACTATATTATGTATCTGAACAGTGAATTTAAATCAGAATCTTGGAAAAAAACTACGAATATAAGTGGAGATAAGAATATAGCAGATTACTTTCTTACTATCCATTCATTATGCCATTAAAACATTCACTCAAGTGTTAAATTAATGCTCTTAGGTCTGGTTGTTAAGTTTTCCCTGTAGTTGGTTTAGGACTGAATCATCATTAAAAATTATCTAAAACAAATTCAAATCCAACATTTTGAAAAAAAAATGTATTTTTATTTTGGTTGAATCTTGAATTTGTTATTTTCTAAAATCCTCAAATCTTGAATATCCTTAAGAATTTGAGGATCCCATCCATAATTATTATTTAATATAACATCAACAGACTGTTGCATTAACCACATACAAATAAAGTTTTATAGGGTTCACACGATAGCTAATTTTTTTACTTTTAACCATGTGTGGGCACTCAAAAATTTGAGTTTGTTTTTTAAGGTTTAGTATTTGTATCTAGTTTAGTTAATTCAATTCACTTTTAAGATGATATATTTTATTACAAACATTCTCTTAACATTTCATTTTCTTTTGACTAAAAAACACACAAACCTAAACACTAAACATCAATGTAAAATTTAGGTAAAAATCTGAAGTTGTATAACTATTTTCACAAAAAAAAAGTAGTAATTCTAAAAGAAGTGTGCTTATAGTATAGGCACAGCTCTATTACAAAAATTGAATGCTAAACATTTTTGATATATTATTCGATATTGAATAGATCTCTTTGTGATTTCATTCAAACCCCATTTGAACTAGACTCAAAATTAAAAATCACTCAAAAATGCCCACTCACGCGCTCCTAGTTTTAATGATACAACAGAATCTTTTCTAGAGTTGGCACTGCCAACATTTTTATAAGGTCATTAATGTGCTTTTGGATTACACCACATTAATAAAGTATTAATTTACAAAATGATTTAAATACTGAAAGTGCGACTGTTTTATTAATTACAATATTTGTTTGGGTGCCATTTGAAACTAACAATATTATTCCAAAAGGTGTGGGCGTGACTCATTGGATTGTTTATCATTATTAAACGTGTCAGAATATGTTGTTGTCTCTCAGGTGTCCACTGTGAGACGGAACTGGGTTCGCGTCTCTGCGAGAACAACCCATGCCAGAACAACGGGACCTGTCTGGTGTCGCTCATGGGGGACAGATACGAGTGTGAATGTGTACAAGGTCAGTTTCCCCGCCACAAAACAAACACTCATATTACTTGGCCGGAGACCCGCATTGGTGGCCACATGGTCTAAGGCAGTGGTTCTCAATAGGCGGCCCACGAAGGATGTCGGTCCGGCCCACGGTAAATCATTAAACTGAAGAATGTATATATTGTATAATAACCCAACATCACTGTTTTACACAGCACGTCTGACAACCCTGTGCTAGTCATGATTGGAGAAGGGAGAGTGAAGGTCATGACGAGAGGAGGAAGGTCATTTAGCTAGTATGGACCAAAGAGACTTACATTTTGAAGTAATATATGTTCAACGCTCAGAACAACTAAAAAGTAACTTTACGGGCGAGTCACTGTGAAATTTTATCCAAATTGTAAGAAACTTGCCATTCTAATTTTAACTATGTTCGAGTCTACCTACAAATGTGAATCGAGCTTCTCTGATATGAACAACATAAATAATTGTCACAGGAATAAATTAACTGATGTTCATGTTGAAAACGCCCAGATTAGCAACTACATCCTATAATCCAGATTTTAAACAAATTGTTGAAGGGAATCGCCCTCATTTTTCTCATTATTTTCTTGGTAACTAAAGTAAAGTTTGTTTTATAATTTATATTTTATAAATCTTAAAATAAAAATAGCATTCATAATATTATGAGGTACTTAGTTTTTCATTTTGATAACATTATGTACATTTTCCAAATTAAATTTTCACACTCTCTGGCCCTGTCCACGGAAAAAAATATAACTGCAGCCTGCGCTCAGAAATAATTGAGAAACACTGGTCTAAGGTATCATTCTCTTGCAGTATCCTTGATGGGCAGGTCAGGGTTCGAATTTCAGTTGGGTGCACTGAAAGTTGTTTTCCCTGAATGATCTTCTACCCTCCCTTTGCGCAAATATGAGTACACTTCCTCTAAGATTCAACCTTCCTCATTCCTAACACATGTGTGTAATTAGTACATATGTATATAACCTAAACAAGTAGTAAGGCGCAGTGCTAAAAAACAAAACAAAACAAAAGAACAAGAATTAATTTTCACTTTAAATTTGAAAATGATTTTTTTTTCATAACCAAAGGAATAAACTAGATAATGTGATAATGGAATTTACAATTTTATGAATAAAACAATTTATTGTTGGTTGCTTCACGATACTAAAGAGTGTCCTATTTGAATAAATTAACGGAGGGAACATGTTCCCTAGTAAACGGTGTCTGTGGATCGGGCCTCACATCTTGGCATTCAGTATTTATTGTGTTTATTGTGACAGGGTTTAGTGGCAACGACTGCGAGCTCAACATCAACGAGTGTCTATCAAACCCTTGTCAACATGGTGGCACCTGCGTTGACGGCATCAACAGTTACAGCTGCCTCTGTGGACGGACGGGGTGAGTCTGTGGTCTCTTTTGTCCTGAGACCGAGGTCTTCTTGTTCCTTTAGCGCGACTTCAGCGTCTTTGTTTTTACTACTATTTCTTTTTATTATCTTAGATATTTAATATTCTTTAAATTGAAAAAAATGACACCTAGACACGGGAATCGAACCCAGGACCTTTGGCTTAGTACTCCACTGCTCTAACCACTGAGCTATCCAGGAATCTTCCTGTGTCCAGGGTCATTCTTCACTCATATTTTAAGGCAGAGTATTTAATCTGTACTTTCTAAACCGACTGATGATTTTAGTACATGTCTTATAAACTAACTTAAATCTAGAACAGACACAACACCCAGCACCCAGGTGGTTAATTCATCACTATTGAAGGGGAAATCTCAATTTTTCTAGGGATAAATTTTTTGGCCTTGCTGTGAATTGAACCCGGGATCCTTGATACAATTTCTCTCATTTTAATTCCACTATTTTCTAAAAAAGAATATTACAGAAAAATGTACCACGATGCAAAATTTGGTTTGAGCTTAATGTCTGCTTAGTTTAGGCTTTATGTGGGGTAGGATTAGCTCTGAGACGCCTAATATGAGCTGTATTATCCGCCTAGGTTAGGTGTTATCCAGGGCGTGGGACAGTCTCTTAAAAAATTCCATCTCACATTATCCCCATGCACTTCCTAAGAACAAAATAATTTTATGACGTTTTAGTTCCTTATTTATATTAATGAAAACATTTAAATAACTGATATTTTTAAATTAAAAAATGGGATATCTAAATATTCAAACTTGCAAAACCACTGGTTCATAGCACTAAAGATCCAAATGCAGTTAAGTGACAAATTAACAATCAAGATTTTGTGTTGATGCACTTTTGAACCCTAAAATGTAGTTTAAGCTGCTAAAATTCAGAACACTGCCACTAAAACATACCAACATAGTTGCGAAAGATACTACTTTATAGGCTGATAAATTGACATCCTTGAATCTCCTACACACTACAGGAGTCATAGGATTCAAAAAGTTCTGGAACATATATTCACATAGAACCAATCCTAAGCATTAAATATTTTACTATTCAGACAATAACATCAAACTGTACACAAATATTAGCATCTTGTAAGCCCTCCTTGGTCTTAAACAGGACTCACCTACAATCAACCCGTCTCACCATCTGACCTACAATCAACCCGTCTCACCATCTGACCTACAATCATCCCACCTCATCATCTGGCCTACAATCATCCCCTCTCCCCATCTAACCTACAATCAACCCCTCTCCCCATCTGACCTACAACCAACCCCTCTCCCCATCTGACCTACAATCATCCCACCTCATCATTTGGCCTACAATCATCCCCTCTCCCCATCTGACCTACAATCAACCTCTCTCACCATCTGACCTACAATCAACCCCTCTCACCATCTGACCTACAATCAATCCCTCTCACCATCTGACCTACAATCAATCCCTCTCACCATCTGACCTACAATCATCCCCTCTCCCCATCTGACCTACAACCAACCCCTCTCCCCATCTGACCTACAATCATCCCACCTCATCATCTGGCCTACAATCAACCCCTCTCACCATCTAACATACAATCAACCCCTCTCCCCATCTGACCTACAATCAATCCCTCTCCCCATCTGACCTACAATCAATCCTTCTAATGATCTAACCATTGTTTCTTGTGCAGGTATACTGGCCGAAACTGCGAGATCAACATCAACGAGTGTGAGAACAACCCATGCTTGAATCAGGGGGTTTGTTTCGACAACTACGGCAGCTACACCTGCCAATGCTCCTCTGGTTTCGGAGGGCAGAACTGCGAACTGGTTAGTTACTCATGTACATACTTTTCTCACAAACCTAACTGTTTAAAACTCACGATGTTGGTAGATGCATCTGAAAATCTGGGAAAACATGGAGATTTTTTGTTTCCAAGAAAAACGGGAAAGACACATGCAATTTCACAGTAAACTAGTTTCAATATATTAAACGAGTTTCGTCATCTTAATTATTTTTTCCTAAACTAGACTGACCCATAAACTGCCCATACTATGAAACAAAGGACAATGAGATGAAGGCGGAAAAAAGGAGAGTCTGGAATATTTGAAACATTTAACTGCAATCTTTAAATAATAGTCATTAGTGTAGAAGAAAAGAAAACTAAAGAATTAGACACAGTTTTTGGTGCTTGTAAAGTCGTATATTAAATGTATATTTGAATTCATTTATATTGTTTTGTGTCTCTTGACGTCAAAACATTGTTTTCAGCGGTTCAATGTAAATTGACTGGAATTACTTCTGCAATACCTTGGAAACGCAGGGAATTCTGTAGTTAAAAAAAAAGTTGACAACACTGACTAACCCGCCTCGGTGGCGTAGTTAGCTAACTCACTAATTTTGTGTTGAGCTAGACTTCTGAGAACGGTGAGATTGAAGTTCGAATCTCAGTTGGGTGAACTGGGAGTGGATTTTCCTAAATGATCTTCCACACTCCCACCACACAAATATGGGTTCACTTCCTCTAAATTCAACCTTTACCATCCGTAACTCATTACCGTAATTAGTATTTAAGCGTATAGCTCGGACAGGTTGTAAGCTGCGGTGCTAAATAATAAATAAACACTGATTATTTTACACTTAGTTAATATCATCTACTCATCTGCTGCCTGTTTATCCAGAACATTAACGAATGCAGCTCAAATCCTTGTCGCAACGGGGGTACGTGTAACGACATGATGGGCACCTACGAGTGTCTTTGCCGGGCAGGGTTTGAAGGTATGAACTGCGAGATAAACATCGACGACTGTGCGGGCGTGGTCTGCCCGCCAAACTCGGACTGCATGGACGGGATCAACACCTACAACTGTGTCTGCAGGCCCGGGTACAAAGGTAAACTTATCTCGCTGTTTTGCTGTTTGATGCTTTCCCGCAACTACGCAGAGGTGCGATAAAATATCTTGCTTGCTGATACTTTGCTAGTTCCCACTTTCCTCCATTTTGAGCTTAATCAGTATATTTATTTCTAAATGGATGTCAGTTTTTGTACTTAATTTAACATGATTTCAACTTTAACAACACACCCATTTATTTGCTTGTATTTCTAAACTAAGTTTGTCTCGTTCTTTAATTTGCGGCACCCATTCATTTGGGCCACATCGCCAAGAAGTGTTCTGGGTAAATGGACCGTATTGTTACCTTATTACTACACACAATAATAGTTTTTGCTGTACCTTGTGAACAGCAATAAATAAAATAATAAAATAACATTTTGCCGTCTTTTCTTTTGTTCATTTGTTTTCCTTGCGTTTAAATAAGTTTTTTTAATGTTGTTAGTGTCTTTGAGAGTTTTATATACCTCTTTTGATTTTAAGAACATGGTTTTTCTGAAAAAAAAACCCTATGAAAGAAGGTTCAAGAAATATGAATAGGAACATGTAGAAGGTTAAACACACTATAGCTTTTCATAATGAAAAAAATAATCGCAGTTAACAATTTACACTGCTATCATTGGACAAAAAGCTCGTGGTTTTCTCTTTAATTTAATATAACTGGTTACTACTGCCCTATTCTTGGAACGTGTGTGCAAAGTCCAGTTTTAGAAGCGATGTCGAATTTAAATTGAATCATGTATATGAAGTATTCATGGAGGTAAGTGTGAATGTTTTATATATAAAAAAAAAATTAAAAAAAATTAAATTGCAAAAATGCGAAGATTTTGTTCAAAATTTATAATTTATCACTATACATATTACATTACATATGTTTGGTTTGGAAGGAGAACAAGCCACTGGAAGACTGGAAAAAAGGAAGATATAATGCCTATTTTCAAGAAAGAAGGCAGGTAAAGGATGTACAGATTGTAGGTGGATAACGCTGATGTGCCGCTGTACAAAGATATATGAGAAGATACTGGAAAAGGAAATAAGAAATAAAATTAAAGGAAGGCGGATAGAGGAATAGCACGGATTCAGGGAACAGAGGCCTACAGTAAACTTAAAGTCTTGGCCGTACGACAGCTGACGGAAAGAAGGTATGAGTTTGAGAAAGACTGGTAATGGTATGTATGGATCTGGAGAAGGCATATGATAGCGCGGATAGAAATAGAGTTTGGAAAGCAAAGCGAAGTGGAAAGAGGAGTTGTAATGAGAGTGGAAAGAATGTAAGACGATAACAGGAGTTGTGTTAGGCTGGAGAGTGGGAGGACAGAGTGGCTACGAATTTATTATTATTATTAGCACCGCGTCTTACTACCCGTTCGGGTTATACGCACTTACGCTAATGTGTAATGGTAGGGTGATTGTGAGATGAAATGAAGGACCTACAGTTTAACGTGGAATCCGAACCACGGTGGAGGCCTGGCATTCCTCACATTCACAAGATGTCTTGTCAGAGGTAAAGGAAGGGTTTGGTAATCAGATAGATCTTTGCCGGGACCGAGGATTGAACCCCGGCCGCCAGCACAAAAGTTTGACACCTTACCCCTAGACCACCAGGTCACCCTACAAATATAAAATGGAGTGAAGCAGGGGAGAGCCCTTTCACTATTACTTTTTGTAACGGTTGTGAAAATGGTCATGGACAAAGTGGCAAGGAAAACTCAGGGAGCAAAGAATGATGTTTGCTGATGATTTGTTGGTATGGGGGGATAAGGAAGAGGAAGTAAATGAACAACTACAAGAATGGAATGAGGAAGTGAAAGAGTGCGGAATGAAATTTAGCATGGTAAAGTGTGAAGTTGGGCTGACAAGGAAGCGGTTAAGGCCTAGTAAAGCAATAAAGTTGGATGGAGTGGAGCTGAGGAAAATACAGATAGCAAATTATCATGGAAACACGAGGAGAAAGTTCGATGTTGAGAAAATTTAATGAGAAGTTAACACCAAAGAGGGTTCTAAAGGTGTTTAAGAGACCTGTTATGGAGAAGAGAAATGCCCTTGAATTATTGTAAGGAAGGGTTGTACAGTGCGTAATTTGTACCCATTGTCACGCATACCGCAGAAACATGAACAGTGAATGTAAGCGAAACTAGGAAAGTGGAGGCCATGGGATTGAGGTTTGTGAAGAGCACGAGAAGAAACAGGATTAGGAATGAAGTTATCCAGGGAAGAGAGGGGATACAGGGAGTACTTGAGATAGGAGAGGTAGAAAGGGTGAGATGGTATGGACATGTAATCAGGATAGTAAAAGGGAGGATGTCAAAAGAAAATGTTGGAAATGAACTATGTCAGAAAAATACCGCAAGGTAGGTCAAGAAAGAGATGGGAGGAGCAGATAACAGAAAGTGTTCAAGTGAGAGGAGAAGGATGGAAAAAAATTAAATGAGGAAAAATGGTTTAAGGATAAAGGAAGATGGAGGCATTTTACTAAACTGGCCCGGACACAGGCTGGAAACAGTTGATGATGATTACAACATATTATTCACTTACTACAAATTTTCATCATGCACATAGCAACATAAAATGCATGAATTAAATTCAAATGTGTTTTTTTGATGTCAATATTTTTTTTTTGTTGGTGAAGCTTCGCAATTGTCAGGAGCTGATATTTTCTGTCTAAGGAAGTCAAATATTTGGAAGCTTTGCACACCCCTAATTGCTTGACTTGTGTTGGATAGTCCACCATTTTGAAGCATTCAAATGAAATAAAACTTATCTCACAAAATTGAATAGTAAAGTCCGTTTTTCTTTGCAACTTGGCCATTACCAGCTTGTGCAGTAAGACCGGTATGGTGAAGAACCTATCTACGTTCCTATCAATTAGCGGTTTGTAAAGTCCAATCAAAGTCAAATCGAATTATATAGAATATTCTTCAAACTGAATCAAAGTTTGAATATTTTTGGTTAGTGGTTTTATAACTTGAAAAAATAATATAGTGTTTCACTATACTATAAAGCAACATGGTTGACTCACTCCCAGAGGAGCTAGAAACTTGAAATTTGGCAAACTTATAGCTTCTAGCCTGTAACCAACGGGAAAATTCCAAAAAAGTTAAAAAATCTAATTTTTAACCTTAAAAAAAATTTAAAATGGTGGAGCAACTTCAGTGCAGACCTTTATTTGGAGGCCTCTTGTGGCTAAACGGCAAGACATATCAAAAAACGGACTGGACCACCACTAGATTTTTTCTATTCTAGCTAAATTTTGCACATTTTCCACACATTTTTTAATTTTATGACACACTTATGGGACAGCTAGAATCATAAAAAATAACTACATAACTACATTAAATAATTACATCAGTATATTGTTCCAGCAAACGGGGTACAATTTGTGAGGCTCTTTCATTTCTTTCTATTTAGTTACATTTCATTATATTTTATGGGCCTCCGGTCGCCCCTCTTCTTGATGTCTTCCTTTACAGTGTCCATCCATCTTCTTCTCTGTCTTCTCCTGACTACCTCCTCCATCCATCTTCTTCTATGTCTTCTCCTGACTACCTCCTCCATCCATCTTCTTCTCTGTCTTCTCCCGACTACCTTCTTCATCCATCTTCTTCTCTGTCTTCTCCCGACTACCTCCTCTATCCATCTTCTTCTCTGTCTTCTCCTGACTACCTCCTCCATCCATCTTCTTCTCTGTCTTCTCCCGACTACCTCCTCCATCCATCTTCTTCTCTGTCTTCTCCCGACTACCTCCTCCATCCATCTTCTTCTCTGTATTCTCCCGACTACCTCCTCCATCCATCTTCTTCTCTGTCTTCTCCCGACTACCTCCTCCATCCATCTTCTTCTCTGTATTCTCCCGACTACCTCCTCCATCCATCTTCTTCTCTGTCTTCTCCCGACTACCTCCTCCATCCATCTTCTTCTCTGTATTCTCCCGACTACCTCCTCCATCCATCTTCTTCTCTGTCTTCTCCCGACTACCTCCTCCATCCATCTTCTTCTCTGTATTCTCCCGACTACCTCCTCCATCCATCTTCTTCTCTGTCTTCTCCCGACTACCTCCTCCATCCATCTTCTTCTCTGTATTCTCCCGACTACCTCCTCCATCCATCTTCTTCTCTGTCTTCTCCCGACTACCTCCTCCATCCATCTTCTTCTCTGTATTCTCCCGACTACCTCCTCCATCCATCTTCTTCTCTGTCTTCTCCCGACTACCTCCTCCATCCATCTTCTTCTCTGTATTCTCCCGACTACCTCCTCCATCCATCTTCTTCTCTGTCTTCTCCCGACTACCTCCTCCATCCATCTTCTTCTCTGTATTCTCCCGACTACCTCCTCCATCCATCTTCTTCTCTGTCTTCTCCCGACTACCTCCTCCATCCATCTTCTTCTCTGTATTCTCCCGACTACCTCCTCCATCCATCTTCTTCTCTGTCTTCTCCCGACTACCTCCTCCATCCATCTTCTTCTCTGTATTCTCCCGACTACCTCCTCCATCCATCTTCTTCTCTGTCTTCTCCCGACTACCTCCTCCATCCATCTTCTTCTCTGTATTCTCCCGACTACCTCCTCCATCCATCTTCTTCTCTGTCTTCTCCCGACTACCTCCTCCATCCATCTTCTTCTCTGTCTTCTCCTGACTACCTCCTCCATCCATCTTCTTCTCTGTCTTCTCCCGACTACCTCCTCCATCCATCTTCTTCTCTGTCTTCTCCCGACTACCTCCTCCATCCATCTTCTTCTCTGTCTTCTCCCGACTACCTCCTCCATCCATCTTCTTCTCTGTCTTCTCCTGACTACCTCCTCCATCCATCTTCTTCTCTGTCTTCTCCCGACTACCTCCTCCATCCATCTTCTTCTCTGTCTTCTCCTGACTACCTCCTCCATCCATTTCCTCGCCACTCTTCCAATCTTGTTTCATATCAATATTAATAATCATGGTGTGATGTATATAACAGCTTAGAATTCAACTTAAATGTGTACTTTGACTTGTCACTATTTTTTTATTCACGAAGCTTTGTTATCACTTAAAGCCAATTTTTTTTTTCCCGAAGCAAGTCAAAGCCAATGATTATTTTCTTTCGGATTAAGTCAAAGTTTTGACGCTTCGCATACCACTAGCGTGATGGCTTGGGACCCCCAAGGTTTTACTTCACCCCTCCCCCTCCCCACCCATCTCTCGACTTGACACGCGACTCTAGTCGCGACCACGCTGATGCACGTTGCACCTACAGCCACCCACTCACCTTGCACGGTTCACTTGCTTGCTTGCAGGCATTCCCCCCAATTGTACCCTCGACGTTAACTCTTGTCCGATGACGCCGTGTCTGAATGGCGGGACATGCGCCATCATGGGGGACCATTTCAACTGCTCTTGTCCGCCTGGATTCACCGGTAAGTACCCTCGAAAGATAACCTCTCATCCGCGAGGGGAACACACTTCAGAGTAAAGTTCAATGTTTTGAAAATGTGTCATCAATTTTCCATTCACGATCAAATAACCACCATGGTTTTTATTTTGCAAATCATATTTTTTTATATTATTTCTTTTGAAAAGTCATTAAACCAACACAACTCATTTGTAGAAAATAAAGCACTAATGAATGTAACAAAACACTAATACATATTTACAAACACTTCAATATGTTGATGACACTTATCTACCTACTTAGAAGGTAGTAGAGGTAAAAATAGGAAGTCAAATGTTTTTATAGAAAGGGCCTTTTATAAAATATCAAACCTATTTTTTTGGATTCAACATTGACACCATTTTACTATATTATTATAATTTTTTAATTTATATTCAAAATGTCTATCAAAAGTGATCACATGACCCGATGACGTATGAATACAAGAAAGTAGATCTCATAACTTTAAAATAAAACCATTGCTTTGTTTTGTTAAATATTGTTTGGTTAATTTATTTCTATGTTCCATAGTTCTATTCACTATGGCATAATTTAAATCTCTTATTTATGTGGTTAGCTTCATTTAAAATTTGTTCTAATTATAATAAAACAATCAAGTTTCCAAAATGAAACAGATTTAAAATTGGAGCTTGTTTGTTTCTGCCTCAAATAAACGGCCCCGTCTTAAAAATATTTTTTTAATTTGTCCACGATTTGTATTGATACAATGCATACTTTCCATTACCAAAGTATGTTAGTGTTACAACCATGTTTTTATCATTATATTTTAAGGATCTACGAGTACTCAGATTTTCAATCAGAGTTTTAAATAGATATTCGCGCTCGACAGATTTATGGGTTTGCGATTTCGAGCTTCTAGAAAAAAAAGTTATTCAGGGCGTTGAGCTACCTGGAAAACAATGAGATTTCAGGGAATTTGCTTGGCCAGGGAAAAATTACTGAAAAGCCAGGTAGTTTGATCATATTTATAGATTTTTTTTACAAATTCACTGAAATAATATGTAACTTTGATTCACATTAGTAAAAATAACATTTTTCTTCTATTTAATCCTCACCACCATTCTTTGTTTAACATAGTCGAGTATACTAATCTCAATTTTCAAAGTCAAAGTGTGATTTTTCTGTCGCCTTTCCACCCCTGCCTGCACGTCTTTAGTCAAAGTTTAGTCATGGCCATGCGCATGCATAAGAATTTGTTTACGTTATAGAAAGAAGAAACTAAAAAAAGAGTGTGTCTCACAACGTTCTCGACTAGCGCAAGGCGATCTTTTAATGGCTCAATTTGATCTCACTGAAATCTAACTTGGATCACACAAACCAATGGCCCATCGCTTTAGGTTGTGAAATCCTTTAACTCCATCATAGAGCGACACAGAATGTATATGTGTCTAGAAATATTATTACTTCGAGTTGTGATTTAAATAAAATAATGTTATATGCTTAGTGTTTATATCTATAGTAGCTTGAAAAGCTGTAAATTGGCTCTGGAAAACCTGAAAAAGTCAGGGAATTTTAAAATAAAGTCTGGCTAGGTATGCCCCCCTTTTTACCCCCCTGCTATTGTGCATCTGGTGATGAATCCCTCAATGTTTACTCTTCTCTCAGGCTGTCTACCATCCGGGAAAATCAGGGAAAACGGGAATTAGCCGGGAATTTGAAGTGATCGGGAAAAAACGGGAATAAGTCGGGAATTTGGTAAATCACAATAAAAATCCGGGAAAATGATATTTTACTCAAAATATGAAATACAATAATCAGTAAATTATGTCATTTTTTTGCTTGTAGCTGTGTAATATATTTTTAATTCCTAGTAAACAATTTTAATTCAAATTTTAAAACTTATTATTATTATAAAAATAATAATAATAATAGAAAAACGAGGGAGGAGGGGGGGGGGAGTTAAAAGGATGTGACATACTTTTCTAGTCGGGAATTTTAGGAAATGATCAGGGAAAATCAGGGATTTCATTGGTCAAGTTTAGTAGACACCATGTCTCTCTACTTCAAGGGGGTCGCCATCCTTTTAAGCATGAATAGCTATTTTCCAAAATATGTTTTACTCTGGGGGTGCCAGGAAAAATATTGATTTTTATATTTGAGTTTTCACCTTTTAACTATGTATTTATTAGTGGCAAATTGAGAATATACATATTTTAAATGTAATAAACTATAAGATTATCATTCTTGAGATTTAAATATTTGGACCTCAAACTTTGAGGCATGTTACAAAGTGGGCTTATTGTTAAAAACTTATTTATTAATATATAAATGGAATAATAAATCGAGGAATAATGAGGACTACACAACAAATAAGTTTAATTTCAAATAATACTTGACAACCATCCTGTTAATTGTCAAACAAAATATTTAACAAAAAAATGTACAAAATTACAAAATATAAGGCGGTGCACATAAAATCGCCTAAAATCTGTCAAGAGGGCGCCCGCAGGAACTGCATTTTTGACCCCCTGCTCTACTTGTTGTGGATGTAGTTTGTGAAATAATGTACATTATGGTGGGGGGGGGGGGATCGGAGGGAAGAAGGGGGTGTATTTAAAGTATGAGAAGAACCCAACAAAAAAGGGTATAGGGCAGATGTCCATTGGTATGTCAAGGTCAGCTACTGAGTGAACTTGTTGTAGAGCTGAGTGTATGAAGAGTAAATAAAGAAGAAATAGGAAAGGGCATCTCTTTGTAGGGCGGTTAGAACACAAATATAAGTTTAATGCAAGACAGTATTCAGAATGTTTCAATGCAAAAATGTACTATGTACAAATTAATTCTATAATCTTTTATAGCCTGTTATTTTTTAAATATTTACATACAAGATCAAACTTATTTTATTTTAAATGTTTGTATTTTATTTCATTGCAAAAATTAAAGTAATATTGATACACATTTGTTTTTTATTAACATAGCAAAGTTTTAAAATTATACATATCTATTCAACACAAGCTCAACTTTGCTCCGCACCGATTACCGATTGAGAGCTTTATGAAAAGCTTGCTCATGATCTACTCGGGAGCTTTATGAAAAGCTTGCCTAAGATATACTTGGAAGATTTATTAAAAGCTTGCTTAAGATCTACTTGGGAGCTTTATGAAAAGCTTGCCTAAGATATACTTGGAAGCTTTATTAAAAGCTTGCTTAAGATCTACTTGGGAACTTTATGAAAAGCTCGCTCGAGATCTACCTGGGAGCTTTATGAAAAGCTTATTCGAAATCTACATGGGAGCTTTATGAAAAGATCGCCTAAGATCTACTTGTAAGCTTTATTAAAAGCTTGCTTAAGATCTACTTGGGAGCTTTATGAAAAGCTCAACCAAGATTAAATCTAATTTTAAAAAATTGAGCTTTCAGACCTCTACTATATTTGTCTTCCTTTCCTTAATGGTTGTAATTCTATATAAAAAAACATTTACTGAAACATATTTGTTTCTAAATCTAAATGCAATTGGATGCTACATTTTCAAACTTTCACGTCGACTTGAGCATAAATGCTTGTGTCAGAAATACTCGAAAATTCTAGTTTGAGTTTAATATTAGTATTTTTTTTTTTTCAAAATCTACTCAAAAATATTTTAAAAAATTCAAGTAAGTCTACTCAGAATCTTCATTTCTTTCTTGGCAGGTCAATCATAATTAATTTGATTCAATTTTAAGATAATAGTTCATATCAAACTGAGCCGCTCAATGCTTATTTTTGTTTGGTTAGAAAAATTTGTACGAAAATAAATTTAGGGTTTTTGAAAATAAGGTGCTTAGGAAGATATTTGGTCTAAAAATGGATGAAGATAGTGGGGGGTGGAGGAGGCCACATGATGATGAGCTGCATACCGTGTACTCATTACCAGACATTGTTAGGGTAATATCTGTGTTTCTCTGTTGTGTGTGCAGCGAATATTTGTGTTTCTGGTTTATATGAGGATCTATTACAAAAAATCAACTTAAAATATTTGTAACACAAATATTTCTCTGTATTGAATAAAACTTGATGATTTTATTGATACTCAATTCAAACTCAAAGGGGAAAATGCCTATCCTTACTTTGCAGCAACTTAGCTTATATAGGTAGTCACCATCCATATTGCTCATTAGGGGTGTGCAAAGCTTCGAAACTTTGGTTTCTAAACAAGTATATGCTTCGAGTACACTTTGAAAAACAAAAATTTGGCTTCTACAATTAGGAAGATTTCCTAATCTAATTAATGACAGTTAAGATACTCAATTGATATTTTATTGATATTCTGATCCGGTATATACATCAAAAATTAATATTTATATGAAAAAAACCCTCAAGTATTTGATATGCATTTTGTGACAATAACTTGATTTATCAGATTAGAATTAAATATTACAAACGATTGTGCTAAAAATGTTTTCTAAATAATTTTTCTGTATAAAGTTATATAAATAACCTCAATACAATTATTTCATGCAAAAAAAAAAACTAACAAAAAGTATTCTACCTTTAATTTGGCTTAAAGAATATTTAATGTATTTGATAAGATTTAACGTTGAACTTAAAAATTGGATTTTGCACACCCCTATTGTGTACTATTATCCTTAAATATAGTTACTATTTATCTAAGATATACTTAGTAGATGGAAATGTCACGTTATCACCTCATAACTTCACATCGCTTTGTACAACAAATCTTTATCGTACCCTTGAGGTTCTGTGTGTATCCAAGATGTGGTTTTTGGTATGAATGCTACTCGAAAAAACTAAAACATATATGTTGACGTTGACGTGTCGATTCACAGCATGGGGTCTATTATTTGTGATGTCTGCCTGCCTTTAGTTCAGTCGCAGTGTTTTTGTTGCCATTTAACCATTAGTTATAAAACGTGTGTTTCTTTTTACCGCAATAATACACTTTTAAGGGAAGTAATAGTTCCGAAAAGTGATTTTTATTTAAAAAATAAAATAATGCTGGCTAAATGTTCATAATGTTCTGAGTTTTTTTTAGCCTGTCTTACTAGATATTCAGGTTACATGCACCTATATGTACATGTACGACTTGCACTATTGTGTTAGAGATGAAGAAGGTTGAATTTAGAGGAATTATACCCATATTTTGGTGACGATAGAGTGTAAAACCATTTAAGAAAAAAACACCCTCATTTGACCCAACTGGGATTCAAAGCAGTTCAGTTTATTGCGAGACCATTTGATCCACAAATTGGGTTATTTTGATGATTTTTTTTTAGAATGGTATTGATTCTTTTGTAAAAGTGTTTATTTCTTTTTATGAACCCAAACACATTTCATAGTATTGTAGTATAGGCCCTATCTATATCAATTCAATCAAAAAACTTATTATGCTGAATGTTAATTTTTAAAAAATGTGCTTTGGACAGGATTCGAACTTGAAAGTTTTGGCTTAGTGCACTGTGCACTACTGCTGTACTAACTGAACTATCTTTATTTAAGTAACTCTTTACTTCTCAAAGACCACAGGCATGCATGCTATTGTCATGAACTTAAGATCTTGGTAGTCATTTAAAAATGTGTCTTGTATATGAAAAAACTACTGAATAACTTAAAAAAGTCATTAAAACAATGGTGTGTTACATAAATGATGGCTGAACAGTTTAAGGCATTAGTCTCGCATTGCACCTCATGGTCGTTGTTGTTGAGGTCCAAGTTTGAATCCTTGCTGATAGCGCCGAATGTAATTTTTCCACATGTAATTTTTCTTTCCTCTCTTCACACAAATGCGGTTGTATTTCCTCTACAATATGTTTTTCATCCCTAACACTTAGATTAATTTGTCCCTAACCCTAACAGCTATTGGGCTACTTTGTTCTATCCGTGGCATGGATCTTTCTGAGTCAATTTTTTTCAATAATACAAGGTTTAATTTTTTATTCTTATCTTTTTGTAGACGCGCGCGCGCTTTATTTCATCTCGTCAAATAGATTAAAACTATTCCTTCCCATAAAAATGTGTAACTCCGCTGCTCTGCTGAAAATGTTATGGCTTAATAGTTAATAACCATCATTTTGATAAACAAACAATGCAAGTCTATTTTTTTTATTCTTAAATTTTACACGCGAGAACCTCCTCGACAACTTTTGAGTTGTCTTTTTCTTTATGTGTATATATAATATGAAATGTTTATCAAGTAAGGTGATGTTATAATGCGACAAAACTTCATTGGCAAGTTCATTCCTTAATGATCTGAATAATATTAAACAGAGGATGTATACTATTGAATAAATAGACACACTAGTAATGTAAAATATGCATAATGAATCAATTATGAAATTATATTTTTACTACTATTAGCACCGCGTCTTACTACCGGTTCGGGTTATACGCACCTACGCTAATGTGTAATGGTAGGGTGATTGTGAGATGAAATGGAGGACCTACAGTTTAACGTGGAATCCGAACCACGGTGGAGACCTGGCATTCCCCACATTCACAATATGTCTTGTCAGAGGTGAAGGAAGGGTTTGGTAATCAGATAAATCTGTGCCGGGACCGAGGATTGAACCCCGGCCGCCAGCACAGAAGTCTGACACCTTACCCCTAGACCGCCAGGTCACCTAAATTATCTTTTTAGTGGAAACTGCAATCCCACAACCACACTATACACATCATCCATCACCTATCACCCTCATTTTCCAACCTGTGGCTGGGTCAGTTTAACTTCATCTTCCTCTTTCCTTCCACTAATCTTCCTCCTTTATTTGCTTCCTTTCATTCTTCTCTTCTCCCTCGCGCACTTGCTGTTAACTGCACCTCCCAATTTCTTTCTCGATACGATCAAACTTATCATACTGTAAACACATGTTCCATCCTAATTTATGTATTCATGAAGCTGGTGGGGTATTACGATTCATTTCTCTATGTTGCATCCCCTGACGGCAGTTACTATAGCAGCTACGCTGATATGTCTTCAACTAAACTCTTATTTGTTCTCCATGACTCCACTACTGGACTTTCTGCACCACTATTTTATTCTTATCATATATTTATAACATATTTCATTCCTGCCTGTGCTTGAACCCCGATATTTCCGTCCAATATCCATCTACATCTGACTGGCACTGTATCTACATCGGAAACAGAACTTGGCTGCAACCTAGCGGCAGTTTGAGAAATTATTTCGTCCACTACTTCAGAGGCGCCGGGTTTGAATCTAAGACTTGGTCTTTGTATTTTATCTTTGAGCTTATCTCTTTGATGAGTTTTACTTTTATTGAGGACTCTCATAAAGGACTCGGTTTTCTTTACATTGAAAAAACTGTAGTGCAGATAAAAAAAGTTATTTTTATGGGATAAAGTTTCTGTTCCATCAACTAGCACTGGCTAGAATCGAAGACTGGACCTGTTTTTTTTTTCCTCTCAGACAAGGGAAGTTTATGAAATTGATTAGCAACTTGGTGTTTTTGAAGATCTAAAACAAGACTACAGGTAAACGAGTAAGATCTTTCATATTTTTTTAATAATCCAAGACTGATAATTTGTTTGTTACTACTCTTGGAAACATGGTAATTACTTACCTAAAGGTTCTTCTTATGCCATAGCGTTCAATGGTTAGCGTTATATAATTATCTTGGTACCAAATAGGGAGGACATTTTATTCAATATTACAACAATTAAATTATATGTGCACAGTGCTTATTTTGAGTCTTAGATATTTTACATTTCCTTGTACTTGCCTGCCATATGACATTTTTCCTATTTTCACTAAAAAAATAACTACCATAATTAATATTTTTTATGGTGTTTTTATTTGACCAACTTTCTTTTTACACTTATGTTCAACCCTTCTGGTGAGATTGTTTTCTTCCAAGGCCATCCTTTTATGTGTATCACATAACTTACTGGCGCCCACCCCTTTATTTCACTTGTATTTAGTACTTCAAGACGAGATCCAGGATTACTGTGGATACATTTCAGAGGGTAAATTTCCCTGGTAATGATCTCTGTCTCTACAGGACCACGTTAAAATCACAAAAATATCCTTCCTCTTTACATCTCTGCGGATACCTTTAGAAGTTAGTCTCTCGTGTGTTTTTTTTCCAAGTGTTCTACTGACCGATTGTGTATAGGGTTTTCTTTACCATTGCCTCTTATATGTAGGGATGTAAGGGTAGAGGTTTTTTATATCGTTACAATATGGTCACTTCACCTGCATTTTAAATTAAGGGTTGGGTCGAATGCACTATTTTATGAATCCAAATCTCGAATCTGAATCCCATTTTACCTTTGAATCTTGGTAAAAATTATGAACATAGACGGAAATATAAATATAATAGAATGATATAAAATACAAATAGTAATTAAATGTTAACAGTCTTTCTTATAAGCCATTCATAATAACATCCACACATTCAGTTAAGTGTTAAATTACTGGTCTGGGGCCTGGTTGTTAAGTTCATCCTCTAATTATAATTTGTTCTGAACCATCAATAGGCAGTATTAGAACTTTAAAACAAGTTTCACTTAAACAATTGGAAAAGAGTTTCTCTTAAGGACTTGAGTCTTCAATCTGATATGTTCTCAACTCCTCGAATATGTTTAAGGATTCGAGTACCTCATCCTTATATTAAATATACCAATGAAGTTTTGTCGCAAAAGTTTCGTTAGTGTGTGTCACCTTTTGTTTGTTTTTTTGTTTGGCTGAAGTGTGTGCTACCGCTAAGCACGTAGATACTTTTAGTAAAACCAAGCCCTCGCTTTTTGTTTCTCTGCCTGCGTTTCATGTCTGGTGTGAAGGTTTGCGATGCGAGCATGGTGCACTAACCGAGTGGTGCCAATGTAAGAACGGCGGAACGTGTCTGGATTACATGTGTGTGTGCCCCCCACACTATACTGGCCTCTATTGCGAGGTGCGCAGGTCCGTCACCTGTGCCAATAACCCGTGCCAGCATGCCTCGGGCTGCCAGGACCATGTGAGTATCCGCCGTCGTCTTTTGGGCGCTCGCGAGCGGAGACAGGCGTTGGTGCATGCAACAGATGTTTTCGTAGCTGTACCATTTATTTTTATTGATAAACATTTATGTCAATATTTATTTTCTTGTAAACATTTGCTATACAGTGCTACTTTTAGGATTTTGAACTATTTTGAATATTTTAGTTTTTTTTAAAACTACTCTAATCAGAATAGGTTGATAAATAATTTGTATTTGTTTTGGAATCTTCATAATATTTTCATTTTCTTACAAACAATGATCAAGCATTTTAAAATAGCAAACTATATTTGAGTCAAATCCACTATTTTACGCATAAAAATATTCAAATCCGATTCATGGAAAATATTATGAACATGAAAGGAAATAGGAATAAATCAAAATAATTGAAAAATTGAAATAGTAACTAAATGTTAACATCCGTTATAACATTCATATATTCATTTAAGTGGTAAATTACAGGTCTGGGGTTTGGTGGTTAAGTTTTTCCTCTAATTATGTTAAAGCTGGACCACCATAAGCAGTATTTGAGCTCTAAAACAGATTCCAAATCCATATTAAAAAAAAAACATAAACCTATTTAAAATACTCTCTAACCAGAAATTCTTTCAAATCTCGAAAATCTTTAAGGATCTCATCCCTATAGTTAATTTAAGTGACGAGGATGAGAGGGGTAAATTTTCACACCCACACTGACACTAGTCCAGAAAACAACTTTCATTATTGGAACCTCACCTCTTGGTTCAAAGTCATGTGCGCTGACAGCTCATCTAACCCTGTCGGCTCTTTCTTTAGTCGAGATGGACGAGTGTCACTTGTATGCTAGTTTGTATGCGCCATGTCTTGTGTTTGTATTGTCGAACCGTCCAGTCAGGCGGGTACTACTGCGCCTGTGATCCCGGGTGGACGGGTGTCAACTGTGACCTGCCCGTCAATGAGTGTCTGTCGGAACCATGCCGCAACTCGGGCACCTGCGTCAATTCCTCCAACTCCTTCTATTGTGATTGTCTCGCTGGTTTCACAGGTAGGCTTGCCTCAACCCCGCCTACCTTCCCCTCCCTCTCATTCCCCCCATTTATAATCGCGTGTGGAAATGATTGATTTCGCAGCAAACATTTTACTTTTGTTATGGATCAAAAAGTGGCTTGCGATTTGTGTTATGTTCCCATGATGAATTAGTAAATTAAGATCCTCACTAGGGGGTACACGGAAAATGCGTTGGTATGGTTTTGTCTTGTTTGCCGTTGACGAAGGAGGTCAAATCTCAAACAGAAACGTTTTTTTTTCCCCTTAATAGTTTCCCACTCTCTCTTTACCACACAAGTGCTGATATACTCCCTATAAATTCTACCTTCGTCTCTTGTTTCTAGCGAATATACAAACAGCTCGGTTTAGTAGCAATATATGGGTCACAGTAAAATTACTATGAATTATTTTATATATCAGTTTAGCATAGTAAGTACTCTTGAAAACGTCACATCAATGTCTGAGGAATAATTGATTCAATACCGCAGAGTTAAACATCCAATTTAAATAAATTAAAAATTGTTGACACTCTCAAGCTTATTGAAAATATTTCAAGCAATCCAACCAAGTAACTTCTAGCGACTAATTTTAGTTTTGTTTGTTTATTTGTTGTTACTCAGTAGTGTGCTAAAGTTTATTTATAAATTGTTTGCATCAAGATTTCGTGATTATTTAGGTAGAGCTGGGCCGATCAGCTTTTTTTTTCCGATTAGGTCGATGCCAATCATTTGTTGCCGACTAGGCTGATCACTGATGCCGATTGTTTAGTTTTCAATTCGATACTGTCCATTAAAAGTTTGTTCTAATCAGTTCTAAATTAAGCTTTAAAGTTGTTTAAAATATAGTTTATTTTATTTTTAGGACAACTGGCTTTGTCCTTTAAAACAATCATAATAATGAATAACAAATTTAAATATAATTTTTAATAAAATTAATAAGGGTATACACAGTTCTGTAGACAAAGAGAATACACATTTATAGTTACATTTCTATAGCCTTTCTGTAATTCTCTGTCTAAATGAAAACCTGCTCGAGAGATTATAGAAAAAAGCGCTTGTTAAACGTTATTTTTACATCCAAATTAACTTTTTATACGGTGCATTCACTATTGGGTAGAATTTAATTTGTTATCTAAAAATACCAGCATCTTGATCTTGTTTGGGGGGAGCGAGCTTCTTTTGGTATAACTGACCAATCCAGCTGCGCTGAAGAGTCTCTGATGCCGATGACCCAGTGGGCAAGATAAGGTTCAGTATTTGCTCGCCATTTGTTTTAAGTTTTAATGAAAACACAAAATAGATGTTGTGCTTACACTCAAGGTAATGAATCAGATCGAATTTTTTTGTTTCCAAATTTGTATTTTTATGTTTATGCCTTAAGAATTTAAAATACATATTATATCCACACATTTAGATTAATCAGCATAAATGATCTGCGGTACACAAGCGCCGATCATCGGATCCGCTGATTGTGCCATAATCGGCCAATGATTGGATTGATAATCGGTATCAGCCCAACTCTAAGTTATTGCTCTTGTTGTCCATGAAAGTGTTTACATACTCCCATCCACCTGTACCTTTCCCACGATATTGGTGACGGAGCTTTCTACTCGTGCTTAAAATGTCTTGTTGAGGTGGTGGAGAGGTTAAGTTACTTATTTCACTGTACTCTTATGTTGTTGAAGTTAAGGAGGAAGAAAACAGAAATATATCAGCAATAACAGTTATGATTGAGTAAACCTGACAACCGCTGTAACAATTCAAAGATGAACCTGTTCACCGCGTGTTTGGCATTATTGGTTTAGATAAGTTTTTGCTAACGTTCTACTTTATTTAATAAATATAAATTTGTTGAGTTACAGTCCCCTCTATACAGACATTTCCACACTTACTATAATTTGTGGTCTGTGCGATGATATTCATTTCTACCTTATGTTTGAATTTCTAACAATTCATTGCTTATTTTCTGTTGTGGCTTAACTTAACGTTAAAAAGTTTTCAGTTTTCTTCCTGCAGGATTATTCATTGACCGAGCATAGCGAGGTCTTGTTTTAGCTTGACCTATCATATTCGGTGAATCTTACAAGCTGGAATGTAGAAAACAAACATATAAAGACCCACATTTGTAAACTTTGTTTAAAAGCTTTTCGCAACACAGCTAATTAACTTTTTTTTTAGTTTGGCACATCACAAAATTGCACCAAGTTTGCTTTTTATCGAGGCACCAACACCCACTTTACTCACATCATTATATTGTGTGGTTTTTTGTTTGTTTTTTACATCAAGTGTATATGTATATGTTTTTTATTTTAATTTACAATAAGATCTATGACTACCAGCTTTTAAAAAAGGTTTCATTTATACATATAAATTATTTAGTGATAATGTAAAGCTCTAAGAGCTATATTTTGCTTTATACAAAATATGGTACAGGAACGAGGAACACAAACAATTAAATGGGAACGAACACAATAAGGCTTTTACAACGAAAAAAAAAAGGAACACAGTTCACACTTTACACTGCTGCCACTGGGCATTGAGTTAATAATGGCTGCCTCTTCATATCGTGTCTGTCTCCTCTTATTTTTTTTTCTATCCTACAGCAGCCCCATGGCTTCTTTGGTGCTGACTGACAGCTGACGGCTTTGAAAAGTTACCAGACCAAATTATGTATCCCTACGCCGAACCATATGATCTGCAAAAACATTTGTTTAGCAGCTGTCACTTCTGACGGTCAAGATTTAGGTATATACCTAAATGTTGACTGTCAGAAGTCAGCTGTGAGCTGTCAGTCAGCACCAAAGGAGCCATGAGGCTACTGTACTTTCCTGTACCTTAGTAATGGAAAAAACGAACAAATATTGATTATTCAATCTTAGAAAATCATACAACGAATTACCATAACTTTTTTTTAAATAAAATTTGGCAGTAACAGGATTACTATTACGTAGCTGCATTTAAAAAATTGTTCTCATTCATCTTCCTCCTGGGCCATTTTGCACCCAAGTGTGCGCTACATATTTCATTGTATTGGCTGGATTGTGGGGTTTAGGCAACACCTGCCAGACTAACATCGACGAGTGCGCGTCGAACCCGTGCCGAAATGGCGGCAGCTGCACGGACCTCGTCAACGGATACAAGTGTTCCTGCACCGACGACTTCATGGGAATCAACTGTGAGCTCGAGTATAACGTGTGTGCGACTGTACCCTGCCTGAACAACGGCACGTGCGTGCTGCACCCGAACAAGCGAGACTACTACTGCGGCTGTGCACCAGGTTGGGACACACCTACCTTGGTCCTTGATATGTTTTATGGGGATTTATTTGTGTGTATCTCGATAGACTTCAGGGGGTCCTTAGAAAATGTATTTAGGTTAAGTACAATCACTGGGTCTTGAACAATTTTTTTTAGCACCGCGTCTTACCCATTTGGGTTATACGCCTATGTACTAATTAAACTAATGGTTTGGAAATTATGAAGGTTTAGTTGAGATTAAGTGCACTCGCATTTGCGTGGAAGTATAGTGGGAAACCGTTTAGGGAAAACCACCATTATTGCATCCGATCAGGATCAAACCCTGATCTCCCCGTATTCGGCAATCTAGTCTATCATGAGAGTAGCACATTAGAACAGGTGGCAACCAAAGCGGGTAACATTTAACTAAACGACACCATAACTCTCTGCTGAACTGGTTTTGATTCCAGGCACGGCCAAATTTATCGGTGTTGAAGTGTGGGGATCTTATTTCGTGTTGCCCAATTAATAGTGTGCGCTTTAGATTTAAGGTAGCCCATAAGACGTGCTGGTGTAATCAGCTGGTTCAGAAAGTGCACGTTAAATATTTAAAAAAATCTTTTAACATTGAAAAATAAAGACATTTATGGAATCTTATAAGCTTAGAATGGTTTTATATATTGAATGACGAGTTCCTACTTTGCTATTACCCAACAAGTCCTTACATTACAGGTTTCGAGGGGGGAAATTGTGAGATCAACATCAACGAGTGCACCCTTATGCCGTGCCCAGAGGACCGGGTGTGCGTCGATGGAGTGAACACCCGAGATTGTCGTTGCATGGACGGTTTCAGCGGAGATAACTGCACCATGGACGTGGACATGTGTGTGTCGAACCCTTGCAAGCACAACGGAACATGCCACAGCGTTGGCGGGGACTATACCTGCCTCTGTCCCGCTGCGTGGACTGGTTAGTTTGTGTTTCTATCACCTCCATCTCCCACCTTGTTTGTCAAATCATGAATAATTTTTAAGTGAAGTAGAAAACATGTAAAAACATTTTATTTGGCACACACCCCTACATCCTACCCACACTACCACCCATGTGAGTGTCGAAGATTTTATTTTCGATAATATTAAAATAATAAAAATATTAATGATGGTGATAATGATGATAATAGTAACAAAACAGCAATATAATAATAATAATACTATTTATTACCGCGTCTTAATACCCGTTCGGGTTATATGCTTTAAGTACTAATTATGCTAATGGATTAGGAATTGGGAAGGTTGAATTAGAGGAAGTGAACCCGCATTTGCGTGGAGGGAGAGTGGAAAACCATTTAGGAAAAACCACCCCCAGTTCACCCGACCGAGATTCGAACCTCGATCTCCCCGTCCTCAGCGGTCGAGCTCAACACGACAAGCGCGTTAGCCAACTACGCCACTGAGGCGGGTAACAGCAATATAGTTTTTGTTCTTGATGGGTTTGTTCCAAAAATGTAGACGGAAACTTTTTTTATCAATTTTTTTATCACTTTGTAAGTTTTAGAAATAATTTTAACTGTTAAGCCTCTTATTATTACAAAGAACAATAATGTACCTAACTCTTCATCTTAGTAACTATCACCATCGTCGTGGAACCTCTCCAGGTTGCTGGGTAGGGTGTTTGCGAACAAGCTCTTTCCATCGCTGTCTGTTCACGAACATGTCTCCTCCTATCAGTCTTCTCCAGCTCTCCTTACTTCTCTACGTCAGCCTTTATCTGTTCCACCCACCTCCTGGGTCATCCGACTGGTCTCCTGTCCTTTACATGTATACGCGTGGTGTTCTTGTGCTTTCCGTCCTTGTAACATCGCCGAACCAGATGAATCTTAGTGACCTTAGCCTTTCCTTCATTGATTCCTTCACTCTTAACTTCTCTCTCAAGTCTTTGCTCCTCGCTCTATCTATACGTGTCTTCTGTATTACGAAAACTAATAAATTCACCAACAATATTAAAAAAACAATTTTTTTACAAAGTTAAATAGGTTTGTGTTTGAGGGTTTTAATAAACTTAGCATTTTTTCACCTTTGTTCTATTGCAGGCCGGGACTGCGAGCTGGACGTGGATGAGTGTCAGCTGTCCGACACGTTGTGTAACCTGGGGATCTGCAGGAACACCGAAGGTATGTTGGAAGATATACCATTCTGCGATGGTATTTTGAAAATTGAGATAATTATATTCTTGTCTCTGCTTGAATTTAAACCTTTTCTGGTAGTTGATAAAGCTACCGAGAATGTGATTTGGTATTCATCTGTCTTGTGAATACTTGCTTTTATTTTGGCACGCGACGTCACTTGTATTTCTTGACAAATTGGCAAAAAATTTGACAGGCAGGTGAACATTCAACTCCTTTTTAGTGATTTTTCAACAAATAGGAAAGGGGGAAGCTACCTTGAAGGAACGCTACATATTAGTTTCAGAAATGTAATTTATCACTCTTGTAATGAAAGGCCTTGACCGTTTCTTCTGTCCTTCACGCATGCTTCCTTCTTTACTCTTGTTCATTCTTTTTCTCTCTCTCACACTTGCTGTTAACCTGTTCTTCCAGTCCCTCCCTTCCGCTCTTTCCCTTATATACTTCATCTCCATCATTTTTCTTTGGTTTCTTTCCTTTTCCATCCTCTTAACATGACCATACTATCTTACTCTTATATCCTCTACTAGCTCATGTACTCCAACATCCTCATTACATGCCCATACCATCTCAGTCTTGCTCCCTCTACTAGCTCATATACTCTCTATGCCCAACTCTTTCCCTGATAACTTCACTCCTAATCCTATTTCTCCTGGTGACAGTTAACATTCTCTCCGTGGCCTCCACCTTCTCTTTCTCTCTCTCTTACATTCATTGTCCAGGTTTCTGCCGCGTACACAGCTTTGGATACAAAGTACACCATTAACATCACTTGCATCAGTCGGGCATATTTCTTTGTTCACTCCGATATTTGTTTAATTTTGGTCATCTACTTGTTAAGCCTGTCGTGACCTATACATTGAGTAGCAGGGCTGCCATCTATAAGTCACAAAGTGAAGTTAAAGCTTACAAATATTCTAAGCAAAAATTATAAATGTCTTATTTCATTATCATAAATAATATAAATTCTTCCCTTGTTTCCTGCAGGAAGCTATCAGTGTTTCTGCCGCCCTGGATTCTCTGGCGACCATTGCGACATTGACTTTGACGAGTGCTTGTCTCATCCGTGCCGCAACAATGCGACTTGTGAGAATAAAATAAACAGCTTTAAATGTATCTGCGCACCGGGATACACAGGTAAACCGATTTTGCACCGTTTGATAGTGTTCGTCGTGTTGTGCTGATAATTATGTTTTTTAAGGGGTTTTTTCAATCCCTCAAGGATTATTTTTTTCATTTAGTTAATTATCAACACACAACTTAAAGTAAGTTTTTTTTTGTCAAACTAAATTGCTCACATAGGGATACTACCACATTAACTTGTGTCCTTTGTTTGAAGAATTATGTTTGAATCAGTTTGAGAAGAATTTACTTTTTTCCTTAAACTTAGTATTTATTTGCCCCTTTTTTTTTAACTCACTTGGTATTTTTTTAAATATTTACAGATAAAATTATAATATAAATCATGTTTTCATATTATTTTTGTTTATTAAATAGTGTCATTCTACAAAACTCCAGCATAGTTGTAATAAAAATATGCATCTCTTTCAAATAATTTAATTCTACTAATATTGTAATCTTCACTTTACTGTGTGTTTCAAAGAGGATTCTGGTAAATGGTCTTGGATTAAATACTGTCTTATCTCATTTTTTTATATTTCTTACCACTAAAATCCCACCTTTCTGGTGAAGGTGATTTGTTTAGACATTGTTTTATTAATTGTATAATTAAAACAAACAAAAATGGTGACCCATTTTAAGTTTTATCTTTCACTTTGTTTACAGATAACTGTTCTTATTCAACAAAATATATTTTATTTTAAAAAAATGAGGTGATAACAAGACCAACACTTTTAATTTTAATTTTTTTAATTATAATTGCTAAACTGGGTGAGTTTTAAACTTTGTCAGGCAGATTGGTTTCGGCAAACTTATGTCAGGGAGGGTTAGGAGGAATGGGGGTTTCTTTGAATAAACAGAAAATATCAACTATGCATCAGTGGTCACATTGTAAAAGGTGTTAACTTTGTTTTGTTTGGTCTACCTGTGACAGGGAGATAAGAGTTTGAATCCCATCCGCGTGTATTGAAGTTTTTCCTAAGCAATTTCCCACTCTGCCCTCAAATTCAGGTACATTTCTTTAAAAATTATACTATCCTCATCCAAACTCAATTAGTGCCGATAGTCTAGACGAGCAGTAATAAAAGTTACACAGAATTACAGCTATAAAATAAATCATGGTTGAATTTGTAAATTGAAAAACAACACTTGAACATGGGAATCTAACCCTGGATTTTTGGCTTAGAATGCCATTATCTACTACTGATCTAGCCAAGATTTGACCCAGGTCATTTAACGATGCACAAAGTCAAAAGTCGGGATGTTATTCTTTAATTCAAAAATACGATATTTAATGAGGTTATATCCATCCATCCGTAACTCCATCATTTCCATCTTCTGAGCTTTGATATTCATATACAATTAATTATATAATAGTTAGTTCTCTTCCAAATCCTAATTGAAACAAGTCGTTCGATCGTGCCAACCAGGGTGAATCCGAGATGTTCTAAGTGGACACCCTAATGTTGCTTCTTATATATTTTGACATGACCCGACAGGTATCGACTGCAGTGTCGATATTAATGAGTGTGACTCGAATCCTTGCGAGCACGGCGCCACTTGCATTGACGACATCGCCAAGTTTTCCTGCATCTGCCCGCCTGGCTTGATGGGCAAGACCTGCCAGATTAACATTGACGATTGTGAGGTGAGTAACTCCAATGCTCATACATTGGTTTTATTCCAAAATAGCTACCCTTGTAAATAATAAGGGCTGTGTTAAGATTCAAAACTTTGGCTTGGCTTCGAAATTAACATAAGCTTCGACTTGGCTCTAAAACAAACTCCTACTTTGAAGCTTTGCCAGCTAAAATACTTACTCAATTTATGTTCAATAATTGCATTCTGGATTGTACTGTACATAAATTAATATTCATATGGAAAAAAATTTGAAGTAATTGAATTGCACGTTGTGATAATAACTTGATGGATTTTAGGTGGGATGGGTATTTTGAGCTAAGGCCAGTATTTTTGCAGTTTTTTAAAGCAATTTAATTTTTTTCAGCCAAATAAATTTAATATCGGTCTTCCAGAAACATAAAGTTAAATTTTCTTTGCATATTAATCTCGACCATTCTTGAATACCGGTCGAGGGTGACAGCAACAGCTGTTGATATCATCATTTGTAGAAATTATACTCTGTGTTTCTATTGTTGATATTATCATTTGTAGAAATTATACTCTGTGTTTCTATTGAAACAATATTTGATTTATTTATTGATAAAAATTGTTTGCTATGTAAACTGCAATAATTATTATTAGCACCCCGTCTTACTACCCGTTCGGGTTATACGCAATTACGCTAATGTGTAATGGTAGGGTGATTGTGAGATGAAATGAAGGACCTACAGTTTAACGTGGAATCCGAACTACGGCGGAGGCCTGGCATTCCCCACATTCACAAGATGTCTTGTCAGAGGTGAAGGAAGGGTTTGGTAATCAGATAAATCTTTGCCGGGACCGAGGATTGAACCCCGGCCGCCAGCACAGGAGTCTGACACCTTACCCCTAGACCGCCAGGTCACCTAAACTGCAATAAACACTTGTCTTTTCTTGCATGACCTTCCTTCCCATCTTCATTGAATTGAAAGAATTGTTTTATAAGACCGACACACTTCAAGTTAAACCAACTTCTACACTCATTATTGAGTCTGGATTATTTCACATGATTATTAAACATATTTCTTTGAATTTTGTAATAAATATAACTAGGGGTTTGCGGGCATCAATTTTTTCATTCAAGTTGATCCTCGAGCCAACATCTCATGAAGCTCCCGAGCTTTGAGTTGAGTCGAGCTTGGGTTTAATAAATATATCGGGTGACCTGGCAATCTAAGGGTAAGATGTCAAACTTCTGTGCTGGGGTCCGGGGTTCAATCCTCGGTCCCGGCACAGATTTATCAGATTACCAAACTTTCCTTCACCTCTGACAAGACATCTTGTGAATGTGGGGAATGCTCAGGCCTCCACCGTGGTTCGGATCCCACGTTAAACTGTAGGTCCTCCATTTCATTTCACAATCACCCTACCATTACACATTAGCGTGAGTGCATATAACCCGAATGGGTAGTAAGACAATGCAATAATAATGATAACGATAAATTATAAGTTTGAGACTTAATTATGTATATAAAAACATATATATATATAAAGTTGTGAAAAAAATGCTTTAAATCATTGGAAAAAAACCCACAATAATAGTGAATAAATTTTAAGAGATTTTTAAGACCTCTGGCTCTATCTGCATGACCTAACTAAACTAGTTGCTACTCTGCTACTCATGGGACGAATATTAATGTTCAATCCAGTCCGTAAACTCTTCTTTCTATCTCATTGACTTCACGGCAAATGTTAACTGTCGGTACTCTCCAAATTTTGGTTTTGCTCTTCCTAAACTAACTATTCTCTTCTTTGCTTACCAGTCTTCACCTTGCCAGCATGGCAGCGAATGTATCGACGGCATCAACAGCTACTCGTGCAACTGTACTGACACGGGCTTTGAGGGCGCCCACTGTGAACTCAACATAGACGACTGCGTGAGCAACCCATGCACTCATGGCGCCCGGTGTATCGACGGCATAAAGGATTACTTCTGCGAGTGTTTTGCTGGCTATGAGGGTTAGCAACTTCAACTCATTTGGTATCTTTTACGGTACATTAGAGGTGTGCAAAGTTTTGGAACAAACCTCAACTTTGACTTTGCTTCGAAAAAAATTCATTGATCGACGATTACAAAGCTTCACCAATAAAACTATTGACAGCTAAGAAACTCAATGTATGGTCATTTAATCGCATTTTGAACGGCTAAAAATATATAAGCATGCAAAAAATATCTAAAGTAAATAAATTCTAAGTTGTCATAATTACTGAAGTTATTATAATAAAACAAAGTATTACAAAAATAAATTGTTCAGTGAAACATTTTCCAAATACATTTTAGGGCATAAAGATATATAATTAACAACAATATAATAATTTTTAAAGCATAAAACAACTAAAATAAAAAAATAAATAATCTGATTTAGAGAATATCTCATATATTTGATTTGAATTTGCTTTGAATTAAAAAAAAAGTGGACCTCACATACCCTTATGGTACAAAAAAACCCATTATTAAAGTGATTTTTGTAAGCCTGTCCTAATTCAAGATTTTCATTTTTGAATGAAATCTGCGATCTCTTCTAACTAACTTGAATCAAATATTTTAAAATGTTATTAGAATCAAATCTAAATTGATTATTTTGAAAATGGAAATGTTTTGAATTGAATTTAAATCAATTATTTCATAGTAAAAATGTTTTTAGTTTTAAGATTGTACTGTTAAAAAGTAAAATATCTTTCAGTTAAATGTTAACAAATTCAAAGCAAATAACTGGTTAAATTACACACATTTATTAATTATAATCAATAAAAATCAAGGTCAATAAATATGTTAAAATAATTATTAGATTTTAAATATTATGAGATTTGTATGTCAAATAATGGATCTGTTAATACCCTCTTTAAAAGTTTAATTATTATGTTTTGAAATGTCAAATCAAAGAAAAAACTTAACAAGGTTGGAATATTAGATTTTGAAAGTTCTCACTGGCTTAAATTCCTATATTTAGTTGTACACTCTGTTTAGCCTGAAAGGTAGCTGTATTATCTTGACTGGTTAGGCCATGACTATACTCTGTGGCATAGTGGAACCATTCAAGGTAAATGAAGGCTACATTTTTTGTGTTGTTGTGTTTTTCCAGGGAAGAACTGCCAACAGGACATCAACGAGTGCGCCACCTTTCCCTGCAAGAACCACGGGACTTGTTTTGAACGCTCTAACCTGACGCTCTATGAGATGGCGGCGGCGGACGTGAATCACACACTCGTGTTGCCGGCCATGTTTTATCAAAACTTCAGCTATAACACAGCTAGTGGGTTAGTCTTTCACATTTCTACACCCCCCGCCCCCCAGCCCACCACAACCACCACTTGATGCTGATATGCTGCTTGGGAAACTCTTGTCATCTTAAAAAATGGCAACACACGCACAAACAGCTACTAAACAAAATAATGCAATGCGATGACTAATCACAATAGAATGGCGAGCTAAACAGTAGGATAATTAGGTGACCTGGCGATCTAGGGGTAAGGTGTCAGACTTCTGTGCTGGCGGCCGGGGTTCAATCCTCGGTCCCGGCACAGATTTATCTTTAAACTGTAGGTCCTCCATTTCATCTCGCAATCACCCTACCATTACACATTAGCGTAAGTGTGTATAACCCGAACGGGTAGTAAGGCGCAGTGCTAATAATAATAATAATACAGTAGGATAATTGCTAGGTTTGCCGCTAAGAAACAACGCCTCCCGCACATCGGTAAGACATCATACATACAAATAGATACATTATGTAAACAAATTAATATGACAAAGGTACAAATGTATGAAGTCTGGGTGCCACTGACAAAAGCTATTTTGTTTGTCATGTCTATAACGTTATAAACAACAAATATAACACTTTTTGAGTAAACTATATTGATACAATTTTGTTCTTTTTTTTGTGATTTTCTTACTTTCCCAACTAGAAAGTTATATAAATCATACCTTTTTACCACTTGTTAAAATTGTTATTTGAAGCAAAGGTCTTCTTAATTATATTCAAGATACTCTTTTGAGATTTTTTTGAATCTTGAATCTCTTGAATACCATAAGATTCGAGGGATTCAAGAATCCCATCCCTAATATTAAATTATAGCTTATTTTATGAGGAGGATAGAAAAAGCTGTACGCTTACTGTTTGCGGTGTTTTAACAGACGAGATTTTCCACACAAGCGTTAATTATCAAACCTAGAGAGAAACAATTAATCAACTATGAGCCTACCTTTGTGAATGGTGACTGAGAATACTTGGAGGGGTGAGATGATAGCTGGGGCGCCCCAATCTTGTTTCTAGAGCACGTATTAATTATTTTACATGAGAGAGTTTCATGACTGTGTCCCGAGGCTAAAAGACGCTTGAACTCACAGTTTTTCTCGTTATACTAAGAAAACGCGTGGGATGAGTGAGCTTAGAGCCATCAGGGAAGAAGGGCTAATGCAGTGCTGACACCTAGTGTGAATGAATATAATAATAATAATAATAATAATTATTATTATTAGCACCGCGTCTTACTACCCGTTCGGGTTGTACGCACTTACGTTAATGTGTAATGGTAGGGTGATTGTGAGATGAAATGAAGGACCTACAGTTTAACGTGGAATCCGAACCACGGTGGAGGCCTGGCATTCCTCACATTCACAAGATGTCTTGTCAGAGGTGAAGGAAGGGTTTGGTAATCAGATAAATCTGTGCCGGGACCGAGGATTGAACCCCGGCCGCCAGCATAGAAGTCTGACACCTTACCCCTAGACC
>CABEEJ010001280.1:35214-81499 GCA_901482245.1 Timema douglasi | reverse complement strand
TTTTTTTTTTTTTGCTGTGCGTCTTACTGCCGGGTTATACTTCAGGTTATACACTTATGTACTAATTATTCTAATTGTCTTGGGTCTAAGGGATTAGGAAGGTTATAATTAGTGGAAATGTATACGCATTTGCGTGGAAGGGGAAAGGTAAACCATATTGGAAAATCATCCTCAGTACATCCGAACGAAATTCAAACTTCGATCTCCAAATTGTCGGCAGTCTAGTCCACTGCAAGAGTAGCGTGTTAGACCACGCAGCCAACGAAGTGGGTTTACACTTACTACTAAGAATTTCAAATTTGGTGCCTCGGCATTGTCAATTTTTAGCTCTTAAATCCCAGGAAATTTAAGTTCTGCCACCTAAACAAAACGGTGATTTTTCAGAAATGGGTAATTTTTAATTGTGACTTTTGTTAGCTTTCTGCCTTTAGCCTTCAACTGTTTCACTTTAGTACTGTCCGATTGTGATCCACTGCCGTGTTATTTAAAAATGGATCCTTTGTCAAGTAAGCATTTGTGAATTGAAAATTTTCAATTTTCGATTTTTTTTTTCTAAGATTCCAAATAAAAATCAAATGTAATACTTTGGAAAATTATCAAATTAGAATAAAATATTTCTATCGTAATTTTTTTTTTACAAATAAATCCAATTCACACTAGAAGCTAAATAACACTTTTTTTAGTCAAATAAAAAAATAAATAGGTTATTATTATTATTAGCACCGCGTCTTACTACCCGTTTGGGCTATACGCACTTATGCTAATGTGTAATGGTAGGGTGATTGTGAGAGGAAATGAAGGACCTACAGTTTCACGTGGGATCCGAACCACGGTGGAGGCCAGGCAGAAATAGGTTATTATTATGATAAAATTTTCAAGTTTTTATGCTAAAGTCAAATAATGATTTGATCTGTAAAAATAAATAGCAATTACAGCTAAATGGCTTGCTATAAAAACTTTAATTAGCTGAAAGTTTTAATTTTAATAAAACCAAATCTGGGATCTATTTTGGTTTAAAATTTCAATTTCAAATTTAGTTTTTCAAATACTAATATTTGTAGTTTTGACTCAAATATAAGTTGAAGTTAGATTTAAATTCAAAATTCTGAAGCTTCACACAGTCTTACTGTCATAATACCAAATAACCGTTGTTTTGTTTTAGGTTTGAGTGTGTATGCGTCCTCGGTACAGAAGGACTCGATTGTGGTATCGACATCAACGAGTGCGAGAGCAGCCCCTGTCTGTCCGGCAGCTGCATCAACCTGTTGGGGGCATTCAGGTGTGACTGTGGCCCGGGATTCTCCGGGAACTTCTGTGAGGTGGACATTGACGAGTGTGTCAGAGACACTCCTTGTGTGTATGGCTCTTGTTACGACCGCAGGTACGTAAACTTAGCTGGGGATCTTGCTTCCTTATTAAAATAAATTATAATCCTTTAATGATGATTAAAGTTGATCAAAAGGTAACTAGGCCTAATATGTTTGTTTATTTCACATGTTTATTTATAAACTTAACAAATTCCATCAACACTTTTAAAAATAACTAAAAGACAATAAAATTTTGTTTGATTTAATTTTCAAACAGTAATATGAGTCTAGATTGCTTAATTTGGCTGGATTTTAACAGGTATTTTGCGAGGGCCGGTTGGGGTTGGTTAAAATTGAAAGCGAGATTGAAATGTATTTTAATTTACAGTTTAGGCCTATATTGTGTAATGTAGACCTATTTGTAACTAATTAAAATTTCCAACAATTTGCTAGGATTTGGATACGAGATTAGAAAATAAAATGTAGATTCGGATTCGAAATTCATATTCGAGAAATAGTGGATTCGACCCGTCTCTACTTTTTACACATGTTTTTAGAGAGTTTTTGCTGCATCATTTTGGTCACTGACGTTAGTCTATTGTGATAATAATTTAGTGTAGTAGTGTACCGAGTTTAGAATATTACGTGCTGCAGATCATGATTAAAAAAGCATCTTTTGGGCAAAATTGTAGCCATAGCTGTATTATTATTATTATTATTATTATTATTATTTAGCACCGCGTCTTACTACCCGTTCGGGTTATACGCTTTAAGTACTAACTACGCTAATGAATTAGGAAGGTTGAATTAGAGGAATAGAACCCGCAATTGCGTGGAGGGGGAGTGGAAAACCATTTAGAAAAAGCCACCCCTAGTTCACCCGACCGAGATTCGAACCTCGATCTCCCCATCCTCAGCAGTCGAGCAGCTCAACACGACCAGGCCATAGCTGTAAATAAAAACTTTAAAGTTCTAGTAATGAGACATGTAAATACTATATAATAAACACTAGGAAAGCTTAAGGAAATCGGGTGTAGTTGATTAATTTCAGAGTGGATTCATTTTCAGGCGCAAATAATTTTTTTTCTATCAAAGATAATGTTTTATTCGGAGGTAGCTTGTAGGTGTCTTACAACCGATTGAAAAATACACCTCTTGTGTGTTGAAAGTATATTTCTTATGTAACTTTGGTGTTCAGGAACGACTACTTTTGTGACTGCCAGCCCAAATACGGCGGCAAGAACTGTTCTGTGGAGTTGGTCGGTTGCAAGAGCGAGCCTTGTAAGAATATGGGCCACTGTAAGCCCTACCTCGAGAACGAGACCAATCATAAGTTCAACTGCTCGTGCACAAACGGTTTCCACGGCTCCACCTGCGAGAAGGTACGTTTGGACACACTCCGTATACTACATCCGTTACTGTTTCCAGCCTATGACCCGGGTCGTTTTGTTATTCACGCTACAATAGCCCCATGGCTTCTTTGGTGCTGACTGACAGCTCACAGCTGACAGCTTTATAAAGTTACCAGACCAAATTATGTATCCCTATGCCGAGCCAAATGATCTGCAAAAACGTGTGTTTAGCAGCTGTCACTTCTGACAGTTAAAATTTAGGTATATACACAAATGTTTACTGTCAAAAGTCAGCTGTGAGCTGTCAATCAGCACCAAAGGAGCCGTGGGCTTATTGTATATATTTTCCACTACCAGCACGCTAGGCCCGTCATAGCTTTGTATGCCTAATAATTTAACTTAAGACTAAGGCAGTCCCCGGCTGTTAATTTATCACATTGAAAGGGTAAACCCACATTTAACCAATTATAAATTTTCGGCCATGCCAAGAATTGATCCCGGGACCCTTAACTCAGTAGGCAGGAACACTACATAGTTATCTGCGCTGTAATCTTTTCTCCATATAGTATCGGTATTATTTAATGGCCTTTATAAAGAACATATGGATAAAATTTCAGAATAAACAAAACAATAATATCACTGGCTGTTCTTAATGGTTATAAAACCTCTCACCTTACACGATAATAAGAAATATACTGTTATAAAAAAACATTATTGGCAAATGTTTGGTCCAAAATGGGAAAAAGCAACAGCAAGTGGAGGAGGTTACATAATGATGAGTTACATACCCTGTTATTATCACCAGAAATTATTAGGCTTACAATCTAATCTCGCATATTACGGTGGGAAGGACATGCAGCATAGATAAGAGAAACTAGAACCACGTTTAAACAGGGTGTCCAGCGACCTGGAAAACCTGGAAAACAGGGAATTGTCAGGGAATTTGCTTGGTCAGGGAAAAGTCATGGAAAAGTCAGGGATTTTTATTAAATATCTGGAATTTTTGCATTTGTCTATAAGAAGCCTCATAATTTGATTCACAATAGTCAAAATAATACTTTTTTTTTCCCAGTTAATACCTACCTAGAATCACTTTTCACACCATTGTCCCTGTTGATCAGACTAATATTACTTCCCAAGATCAACAAGTGAGTTTTGTGTCTTTAGCCAAAGTAGAGTCATGTGCAAAATTTGATTAGGTCTACATTTTATGTAGAAGGAACTAAGAATGACTGTCCTGCAACTATTTTAAATCTATTTTTAACTTATAATAGTCCATTTACCCGGAGGCAGAAATTGTTTAATCCCTTTATTGAGTGACACAATTTCAGAATGTGTATGTATCTAGAAAAAAAAAACACTATTTAATCTGTGATCTTAAAAAAATATTTTCATAATATTCTTAATATCGATGTATAGGGAGTGGTCTGGATAAAAAAGTAAATTGGGTCTGGAAAACCTGGAAAAGTCAGGGAATTTACAAATATAGTTTGGCTGGACACCCTGTTAAAGTTTTGACCGGCAAAACTAATCAGAAGACCGAGACGCAGATGGGAGGATAACATTAGAATGGACCTGAAAGAGATAGGGTGTAATGAGATGGACTGGATAGAACTAGCTCAATATAGGGATAGGGTGTAATGAGGTGGACTGGCTAGAACTAGCTCAATATAGGGATAGGGTGTAATGAGGTGGACTGGATAGAACTAGCTCAAGATAAAGATAGGTGGCATATTATTGTAAGTTCAGTAATGAACGTTCGAGCTCTTAATGGCATAGAGTATCTCTTTTAAGAAAAATCTCTTTTCACTTTTGGAGACAAATATTTTGGTATTTGTAAGAAGGTTCAGGAAAGATGGATGGAAATTTATAAAACATATTTGTTAGTTTATTTTTATATGTTTCTATCCACCTTTCCTGTACCTTCTTACAAATATAACAGAGAGTAAGTAACTATTGCTATTTTCTGGGTATTGGTACTACCCATCAAAAGGAACGACCGGAAATACTAATATATTCAAATAGTTCTAGTTTTCTAGCTGTCAGATAAAGAAGGCTGCCTCTTCTTATTAACATTAGACTGTACACACACCCTCTACCTCTCGTGCATCAGGTGACCACCATGTCCTTCTCTGGGACATCGTACGTGGAGATTAACACAACTAGAGAGGAAGGCTACGACATTCAGTTCCGTTTCAAGACGACACTTCCCAACGGCTTGTTGGCGATGGGCAAGGGCCTCACAATCTTCATCCTGGAGCTTGCTCTGGGCAGACTCAATCTCTACTCGAGTCTCCTCAACAAGCTGGATGGGGTTTATGTCGGCACAGACCTCAACGACGGCAACTGGCAGAAAGTGAGTTTGTTTGTTTGAAAACCGAGTTAAATAAATATATGGTTTAAATTAGGGATGGAATCCTCGAATTACTTGTATTTTTAAGGATATTTGAGATTTTTAAAAATATCAGACTCAAGATACCAAAAAAAAAAAGTTCAGATTATTGTTTTCTTTAGAGTGCTAATACTAGGTGTGGTCGTGTCAGCTCATGTACGCATTGAAAGCACTGTTTGCCGACTTCAAGAGAAATAAAACCTTATTTAATGTTTGCAAATTTTATTTTAAATGACAACCCTAATATTTTTTATAATTTTGGCAGTATCTTGGTTTGAACTTTGTATTTGTGAAGCGTGACTGTAGGTTTGTCCCCGCCACGAGGACCTACTAGAAGACAAATTAAACTTGCTTATAAAGCATTCAAATGGAACAAAGGATGATAAGGAGGGGAAGAGGGTAAGGTGCATTTGCACTCAAAAAGGAAAAAATAATCAAAATAAAGTGGCTTTCTTTGCTGTGGAGTATTCCAGCCAATGAAAGAGTAGAACAGCAAAAGATCTACGTTGTGGTCTTGGTCAATGCTGGCGCATGCACAGTGTCAGTTTTATTTGTCATTTGTGTCTTCAATACTGCGCTAACACAGCTTGATTCACATTATTCAGGTGTTTTTTTTAATATTCATTTAGCATATTTTTTCATCAATATGACTTAACACATTTTATACCACTAAAATTATTTAAATAATTAATTCAATTCCCAAAGATAAAATCAAGCCTGGCTTGCTTACTGATTTCATCTGGCCCGCAAAAGATCCAGCAAAAAAACAATTGTGTCCGCTGTTACAATGAAATGAAGAACACGGTTCACACCAGGGGTGTGCAAAGCCCACTTTTTCCAATTGAAGCGAACTCAAATCAAATATATGAAATATTCTTTAAGCCGAATCAAAGTTTGAATATTTTCTTTTATTTCTTTTATAATGGAATGGTTATATATATAACTTACTTCACTAGAGTAACTTGGAAAATATTATTTAGCACCATTGTTATTAATTTGTAATGTACAAAACAGAATTTCTGTAACTGAACATCTATGGAGTCTTTTAGCTATCAACATTTTTATTGGTGAAGCTTCGAAGCCTAATTTTTTTTTGAAGCCAAGACGAAGCTGATGTTTGTTTCGAAGCCAAGTCGAAGTATCAAAGCTTCGCACACCCCTAGTTCACACTTTACATGGCTGCCATTGGATTGAAAGGTAATGGCTGCCTCTCGAAGATAATCGATCATCACCGCCCGACCCTCGCCCTAGCTTTCATGCTATTGGAACTCATCAGGAGGGAGTGTTAAATGCGCAACGCCACTTCCTTAAAAGAGGAAACCAATAAGAAAATTACTATATGAAAATATAAATTAAATTTTTATTCACACAATATTTTATCCTTATCAGCCCAATATTTTTTTTCCAACCCTTATACGACCTGCAGTATTAAAAAGGTTGCTGAACCTTGTTCTATGGCTTGAGCGTTATCTTTTATTCAATTGCATGGTTAATCAACCACTATATGAGCCCTTGATAAGTCCTAGATGTTACACGATTGCCAACATACTGAAGGAGTCCATATCATAAAACCGTTTTATGTGACAGTAAAATTGTAAGATTTTCCATGTACTTACTGAAATATATTTTTTAAATTAAATTAGTTAATGTGTTAATTATTATTTTTATATTATTTTATTCGTTACTAAGATTAATTTTGTCGTTTTATCAGTGACTCAATTTGTAAGCCTTGCTTTGTTTGTATTCCTCATGTATTTACTGTTGTTTATGGCTGATATTTAAACAAACAAACTTTATTGGTTGAGGGGAACAAACTTTTATGACCTTGACAAGTCTGAGTGACGACATCATCGTCTGTGTTGAAGGTGTTTGTGGCCATCAACTCGTCCCACCTGGTGCTGGCAGCCAATGATGAGCAGACCATCTACCCCATCAACCTCAACGACGGCAACACATCGTTCACCAGTTTCCCCAACACCTATCTGGGCAAGAGCCAGTACTCCAACTCCCTGAAAGGTCTCACCCACGGTTCCAAGGGCCCCGTGTCTTACATCGGCTGCATGGAGGACGCCATCATCAACGGGGAGTGGGTGTTGCCAGAAGTGCAGCCGAGGCCCAACAAGACATATGTCGATGTTCAAGTATGTACTTTTTATTGAGTATAGTTTACACTTGTTGACAGTGTACTTTTTGCTAGATGACGGGTATACTCAACACTTGTTGACGAATGTACTCGCCATTTGTTGATGAATATTCTTGTGGTTGCAGACGGGTTGCCCACGAGTGGCTCAATGCCAGCCCAACCCATGCCACAGTGGGGGCAGTTGCACGGACCTTTGGAGGGACTTCAAATGTCATTGTGAAAGACCGTATTTGGGGCAAACCTGTCAGCATAGTGAGTATAATTCATTGTGTTATTATGTTAAACATCTCGTTAAACGCCTTGTCATAGATGTTTGTATTTAGGGTCAAATAATTTAAAATAAGAATATATTTTCAATCCTTGTGGCATGTTTGAGATTCAATAATTCAACAATAGAACTTATTTTTGTTCTTGAAGAGGATAAAGAGGGTGCATTATAAAGTCACAGATACATATAGAATAACCAGTTATATTTGTGTGACCCATACTGGTATTATTGAACTTGCATACCCAATAAGTGCAATGTTTGGCAGCACAGACTTTAGTTAACAGTTGTTTTCTCAAATATAAAAAAAAACTGAGAGATAAAAATAACTTTATTCATAAGATTTAAAGTTTGACATGAACACCATTGTTGAAAATAAAGGGTTTCTAATTTTGGTAGAAAATAAAGGGTTAGTCCTATTGTTTTAAATATGAGGCTAACTCTTTTTTTTTTTGTGATTAATTTTACTAAAAATCGGTGACCTGGTGGTCTAGGGGTAAGGTGTCAGACTTCTATGCTGGCGGCCGAGGTTCAATCCTCGGTCCCGGCAAAGATTTATCTGATTACCAAACCCTTCCTTCACCTCTGACAAGACATCTTGTGAATGTGGGGAATGCCAGGCCTCCACCGTGGTTCGGATTCCACGTTAAACTGTAGGTCCTTCATTTCATCTTACAATCACCCTACCATTACACATTAGCGTAAGTGCGTATAACCTGAACGGGTAGTAAGACGCGGTACTAATAATAAAAATAATAATAATTTTCAGAATATGATATCTATGAGGGACTATCCCCACTAAAATGCATTAACAATAGTTTCGGCTATTTGTTTCATTAATTATAATTTTACTAAAGAAAATGACAATACAGATTTTATTTTGAAATTTGGTCCCTGAGTATTTTTTAATGTTCAATGTGGCCCTTATGATCAAATGAGTTTGACAGGACCATGTGAGAGTGACGCCTTAGACCCGAGGTGTTCACCTACCTTGTGAGATGTATTTGTGGGCCCCAGGTTGAATAACAGTGCCATAAACCATACGGCCACAACAGTGCGTCATATATTATTACATTAACTAACTAATAATCCATTTTATTCGTGTCAGACTTCACGGCGGCAACGTTCGGCCACGAGGACATCAAGGACAGTTTGGTGACGGTGACCGTGAATGACCAATCCCGGCGGGCGGTCAGGAGCATCATCGACCTGTCAATGTTCATCCGTACGCGCGAGGAGAACAACACCATCTTCTATGTGGGCACGGTGCCCGGGGCAGTGACCAATGCGGACAGGATGCACATTGGCGCCCAATTGAAAGGGGGAGAGCTCTTCATGAGCACACAGTTCAACAACTCACTCGAGTCTCAAGTCGTCACCAGGATCAAGCTCAATGACGGTTACAACCATTTGATTCAGGTGAGTTAAGCTACCATCCGATATGTTACTTATCTATAAATATTAAATGTAAACACAAAAATAATTTTAAAATATATGAACAAATTGAAGCAAACCCACCTCAGTGGTCGCATGGTTTAACGCGTCACTTGCGTAATAGACTGGACTGCCGATGACAAGTTCAGGGTTTTAATACCATTCAGGTATGACGAGGGTGTGTTTTCTCTCTTTCTCTAAATTTAACCTTCTTTGTCACACACATTAGGGCCATGGGAATGAGGCTTGTGAAGAACATGTTAGCTTTCATGAGGAGAAACAAGATTGGGGATGAAGTTATCCGGGGAAGAGTGGGGGTACAGGGATAACATGAGATGGTAGAGGAAGTAATACCGAGGTGGTTTGGGTATGTATTGAGAATGGAAAAAGAGAAGATGCCAAAGAAAATGTAGAAAAGAGACGGGAGGAGCAGATAACAGTAAGTGTTCAAGTGAGAAGATAAGAATGGAAGAAATTAAAGGAGGAAGAATGGTAGAAGGTTAGAGGAAGATGGAGGCATTCTACTAAACTAACCCGACCACAGGCTGGAAACAGTTGATGATGATGAGGATGATGATTAACATAATTAGTACAAATGTGTATAACCCAAACAAGTAGTAAGATACTGTGCTAAGAAAATATATATAACTAAACGAACAAAAATCATCGCAATGAAAAAAAGGAACATGGTTCACACATTACACTGTAGCCACTGGACAAAGAGGTAATAATTGCCTCGAAAATAAAATTGGTTATCACCGCTCAATACCTTGACCTGTGCTCCATTTCATTAGAACTCTTTCCATGACTCTCATACATATTTGGTTTGCCTGACAGCTAGTACAAGTTACCACACCAAATTATGTATCCCTACGCCAAACCATATTATCTGCAAAAACACGTGTTTAGCAGCTGTCACTTTTAAAAGTCAAAACTTAGGTCTATACAAGACACATATACTACAGTTTTATTTATTTTTTATTTAATGTTAGGCCTAGTATTAGTTATTAATTTTTATAAATTATCAATATCAATCAGTCACAAATAAATGGACATCAAATAATGTTAAAATTGCTAGGGTTAAGTAATTTATTGTAACCTACCCCTTGAATAAGGATTGGGTTAAAAAGTAGCCTGCCAACAACACGGGCGGAAGTTCCAAAACTTGTCCATAGGCTATAAGAGATTATTTATTGGATAGAATATCGAATAATGAATAGTTTTGCATTGTTATTATTTGTTTGGTTAGTTTATTTATGCACGAAAAGTCAGCTTTATTTATATGTAGGTCATAAAGCAATTCCTTTTTTAATATAAACTATTGCAAACTATCAAAACCTAACCTTTTAAGAACCAACAGGGCGAAAACAATACAAGTTGACCTAAACATTTGCACTGACCTTGATACGTTTTGTAGATAACCTGACGAAAAGTATATTTTGTAAAATCATCAAGAGTTTCTACATATACTCCAGGTGTCGGTTGTTTCTTTCTGATCTTGCCAGTAGTTTCAACTTGATCCATTTTCTTGTTATAATAACTGCACTTCACAGAGTTTTTTGAATACTTTAGAAATCCTCAAATTTGAGGTTTAGCCTAGTGGTCAACACAACACAATCTTGGCGTTAAACGATATATTTTTTAATCTTGATTCAAAGACTTTAATTTTATAATAGTGAGAAACGCTCGCTATTTTTTTTATCACGCGCTTCAATATTATATTGGAAAAATAATTATTTAAAGATCACTAAAATCCATCTATTTTCCAAGGATAACACGCTCACACGCCGAACTAATATTCACAAGAAAATACACGGATTACTAAGTAGCTGATTTAATATTGAAAATAGACACCGTGTTATTAAAATTGTTAATAACATTACTAACCTGCCTCGGTGGTGTAGTTGGCTAACGCGTTTGTCGTGTTGAGCTCTACTGCTGAGGACGGGGAGATGGAGGTTCTAATCTCGGTCGGGTGAACTGTTTTTTNGTGGTTTTCCACTCTCCTTCCACGCAAATGCGGGTTCACTTCCTCCTAATTCAACCTTCCCAATTTCTAATCCATTAGAATAATTAGTACTTAAAGTGTATAAGCTGAACGGGTAGTAAGACGTGGTGCTAAATATTATTATTATTATTATTAACATTACTAACATTTATTTAGATACACCTACATACCCAAACAAAGTATTTTGATTTCTTCAACTTGTGGACAAACGCACGTGGTTTTATTAATGGTGTTTTATATGATAATTCACTGTCTATTACTGTCTATTAAAATTCTTAGAATTTTGTTATAAGAATAACCGTTGATTGTTTTCTTTAGAAAGTAGTGTTTGTTATTTAATAAAAGTTAATTATCAAAAGCAAGAGCTCGTTATAAGCAAAAACCAAAGAAGTCATAAACGGCCTGTACATTCCATTTACCTTGAAAGGTAGCAGTCTTACCTTGACTCATTACACTATGACTTTACTTAATAAGCTGCATCATAGTGAAACTATGCAAGGTAAGATGTTAACCTTTCATGGTAAACATTTTGCACCTCAAAGAGTGAAAAGACATTTTTTTTTTTTTAGGTATAAAATAGGTAGTAACACACAAACATCACATAATATAATTTTCAGGGTACATTAGGCCCTATTAAACACAATACGTGTTAAAAGAGGGAGGGGCCGTTTGCTGATCCGATCATGGCGCAAGACAAAGTCACAGTCGGTCGATTGGCATTTGGAGGCTGATCACATATGAGATCTCGTGGAACTGTTTAGGCGAGAAGTCGAGTAGTGGTTGGTGACTCGCCAGTTTTAAGCTGAGTAGCAGACAACATGTTCCTTTGTACTGTTGTTTGGCAGTAGAGGAGAAAGACGAAGAGGGGGGTTGTCTGCTGATTGGAAACAAATAATGTTTGAAAGGAGTCTGTGGCGACTCATACTCGGCAGCTTATAAGAGAGTGAGAGATATTGCTAGAGGGTCATTGTATCCTCCAACAAGTTGGGTAGGGTATTGTATTATTAACATGAGAGTGTGAGGGTATATTATTGTTAATACGAGAGAGTGTGAGGGTATATTATTGTTAATACGAGAGAGAATGAGGGTATTGTATTGTTAATACGAGAGAGTGAGAGGTTACTGTATTGTTAATACGAGAGCGAGAGGGTATTGTATTATTAATACAAGAGAGTGAGAGGGTACTGTATTGTTAATACGAGAGAGTGAGAGGGTACTGTATTGTTAATACGAGAGCGAGAGGGTATTGTATTATTAACATGAGAGACTGAGAGGGTATTGTATTATTAATACAAGAGAGTGAGAGGGTACTGTATTGTTAATACGAGAGAGTGAGAGGGTATTGTATTATTAACATGAGAGTGTGAGGGTATTGTATTGTAATACGAGAGAGAATGAGGGTATTGTATTGTTAATACGAGAGAGTGAGAGGTTACTGTATTGTTAATACGAGAGCGAGAGGGTATTGTATTATTAACATGAGAGACTGAGAGGGTATTGTATTATTAATACGAGAGAGTGTGAGGCTAGTGTATTGTTAATACAAGAGAGTGAGAGGGTACTGTATTGTTAATACGAGAGAGTGAATGGGTATTGTATTATTACTACGAGAGAGTGTGAGGGTATTGTATTATTAACATGAGAGTGTGAGGGTATTGTATTATTAACATGGGAGACTGTAGAGGGTATTGTATTATTAATACAAGAGAGTGAGAGGGTACTGTATTGTTAATACGAGAGAGTGAGAGGGTACTGTATTGTTAATAATTTATACCCGCTTCAGTGGTGTAGTTGGCTAACGCGCTTGTCGTGTTGAGCTCGACTGCTAAGAACGGGGATATCGAGGTTCGAATCTTGGTCAGGTGAACTGGGGGTGGTTTTTACTAAATTGTTTTCCACTCTCCCTCCACGCAAATGCGGGTTCACTTCCTCTAAATCAACCTCCCCAATTCCTAATCCATTAGCGTAACTCGTACTTAAAGCATATAACCCGAACGGGTAGTAAGATGCGGTGTTAATAATACAGTATATCTCAAATTTTTTTATCATGGTTATTTTTTAGGCTTATTGATATTTTTATTATGAATTTTAATCAAACATATATATAATTATATATATAGGTGACCTGGCGGTCTAGGGGTAAGGTGTCGGACTTCTATGTTGGCGGCCGGGGTTCAATCCCTGGTCCCGGCATAAATTTATCTGATTACCAAACCCTTCCTTCACCTCTGACAAGAAATCTTGTGAATGTGAGGAATGCCAGGCCTCCACCGTGGTTCGGATCCCACGTTAAACTGTAGGTCCTCCATTTCATCTCACAATCACCCTACCATTACACATTAGCGTAAGTGAGTATAACCTGAACGGGTAGTAAGACGCGGTGCTAATATTATTATTATTATTATTATATATATATATATATATATTTTCAAAAGGTTGTGTATTGTTTTATTGTTTTGAATTTTACCTTTGTAATCTTGTAAGGAAATTAAATCACACGATCGGAATCAGTGATCGGCAAAAGGGCTGTGCATCATAGTTCTACTTTCAAGGATTTTTAAAACAGAATTGTTTGAACATAAAATTCTAATTGAGTCTAAATGAATTGTAAACAAACAAACAAACCAGTGCCTGTTTATGTTGTAGTTTGTTCGCAACGTGACACTGGTGCAAGTGAAGGTCAACGGGTCGGAACATTTCCGCAAGACGATCAGCGAGATGGGCCCCATGGATGTGCAGGTGCTGTACCTTGGTGGGGAACCCCCCATCGGGCGACACGTCAGACAGGCTGACAATACTACCAACGAAATGTATGTCAGTGAGCACACTAACTTCAAGGGTGTCATCCAGGATGTTCAGGTTGGTCCACTATGTGAGGCGCTCACTTTTGTCTCGGGGGGTTTCTTTTATGGCCGAGAGCACTAGTCTCTTGTGCTTGCATCAGAGATAAATGTCAAATATATAAGGGGTAAAATAAACACAGGAAATTAAGGGACTTACGAGGTGACTACAGGCAAGGAAAAGAAGGAAACTTGGGGGGAAACAAGCCAATGTTGTGAATAAACTGGGGAATGTCAAGGTGAACAGGAAAACATCTGAGATGAGGGGCAAATGTTGGGGAACATAATAATATTGTGTAATTGTTGGGAAAAATGGGCAATTGTTGGAGAAAATTGAAAAATATCAGTGTATTTAACTAATATTGAGGGAATATCAGGAAATTTAAATACTTGGCTTGCAAACACTAAAACAAAGGCGAGATATTTTTTGTTTCATCACCAGGATAAGGCACTCTAATGTGAGATGGTTGTAAAGTGTTTGTTTATTTTAACACATTCAAACAACTCCATAAATATGTAATCGTTGTAATAGACAGAAAAATCTTCGCCCACCAAGGAAAACTTGAAAAAAGGATGAGGGAAACTTGAAAAAAAGGATAAGTCAGGAAAAATTGAAAAATGTTGTCTATAAATCTTGAAAAAGTCGGTAAATTTTAAAATAAAGGTTCTGTGAACATTCTCTTTTAGGTGTAATTTTTAATTAATAAATCATCAAAAGTTAACACTTATTTCTGAAGCACACAAAACAAATTATGAAACTTGAAGATATATTTTAAAAACTACAATAAATAATTACATTTTGTAATATAAAATGGCTGTAAACTATTTTTTTTTTTTGTTACCTTACTCACAGATTAGTAACGGTTCTCACATTATGGTCGTCGAGTTCTTCCCGTTGAAGGTGGCCGATGTTGAGATACCGCCCGCGTTTGGTGAAGTCACTTTTGAGGAAGGCAAGATATTAGAAGGGGTCGTCTCAGATGACGCGTGTAAGGACAGCCCCTGTCATCATAATGCCACATGCCATGTCACGTGGAATGACTACAGGTAAGCTTATCGATAATGGAAATAGCGCGGAGAAACTTTGATTTCCTGTATCGTAATAATGTATCAACAGTCTTAATGAATGATCTCGGGTAAATGGTATTTTCAGCAGCGGTATGTTCCGTAATATATTTTGTTAACTGTACCTCCTTCCAAATATAGCAAAATGTAGCACACAATTAAAGCGACAAGATGTGTTCCTTAAAGAGAGAGATATTTGCATTCAACGTCCTTTTCATGTGCTTGTACTTTGTATAAATTGATTTGATGTCCCTGACCATTGATGGGAACAACACTTGTGCGTCGGTTTTAGGTGTGTGTGCCCGCGGGGATACAAGGGTAAGATGTGCCAAGAGATGGAGTTCTGTCAGCTTCAAGACTGCCCCGCTGGCAGCACCTGTCGCAACCTGGACGACGGCTATGAGTGCGTGGCCAACTTCACGTTTGACGGGCGCAACTCTAGCCTGGGGTTCGTCTTCACCCAGCCGGAGCACGTGCATTTGTCTGGGCTGGTGTTTGACAGCATCGATATCGCTTACCGGAGTCGCACAGGTCTGAGAACATTCTTATATATAGTTATTTTATTCAGGATTGCTATTGTCAGATTCTTATAGGAGAGGCTATTTTAGAAATAATTTTATTTGATGTTTACAAAATTTACTAATACTGATTTCATAATATGTTATGTATTATATTCATACATCAAGTCATGTCATCTGCAGCTGTCATTTTTGATAGATATTATCAATACCTATAAAATAATAATAATAATAACAATAATGAATATTATTTGTAATATAGGAATAGGCTAAAATATGGTTAAAATTAGGAAGTATAGCCAGCACACTTGCCTTAGTAATACTTGAGTAGAAATGGTTCAGATATAACACTAAAAACACACAAAAACATCTTTGTAAGGACAAGATTTCACTGTCACTGACAACTTCATCAGGTCAAATGGGAAGACTTTTTATTTTTGTCAGTTTTTGAACTGTATGTATTTAATATTATTAATTTAGACTTTGTCTAATAATTTTTTTAGTCTAGTTTATTTTGATATAGTTCCTTATTTTTATTGGTTTTGTATTTATTAGTTGTTCGTCGGACATTTATTGCCGTTGTGGAGAGAGTCCTGCCGTTTTTGAGGGTTTCCCTCCATTTTTGAGAGTTGAAGGGAAGGGGGAAGGAAGGTCATTTGTTCTTTGGAGGGTCAGTTCAGCGAGGGATTCAGTACGCGTTGGGTGCCTGCCATAACGGGTACATCAATTGCTTCATAAATCGTTGTTCGCATGCGAGTCAGTGTTTCAAGCCCTAAAGTGGCCACTTTGATCCACAACCACAACAATAGTTCGAGAGATGCCGAGGAATCAACCTCTTGTTTTCTATTCCTTCCTACTCTAACCCGGCAACTCACAAGGTAGGCCACCATTGGCGGCGAACTTCAATTTGAACGAGTAAAGTGTTTATCAAAATTTACTATTGATTACAGTCCTTGCTTTCACTGGGTGTTTTATCGTTTGTTGACTGGAATTAACTTATTGTAAAAACCATATTGCGTTTGTTCCCTTTTAGATGTTTCCACCCCTCGTTCTTGTACCTTCTTCCATGTATCACAAAACCAAGTTGTTTGTGTTCTGTTTTTTCTCCCAGGGACCCGCCTCGGTGGCGTAGTTGGCTAACGCGCTTGTTGTGTTGAGCTCGACTGCTGAGGATTGGGGAGATCGAGGTTCGAATCTCGGTCGGGTGAACTAGGGGTGGTTTTTTCTAAATGGTTTTCCACTCTCCCTCCACGCAAATGCGTGTTCATTTCCTCTAATTAAACCTTCTCAATTCCTAATACATTATAGTAATTAGTACTTAAAGCGTATAACCCGAACGGTTATTATCATTATTATTATTATTATTATTATTCTCCCAGGGGGCACAATCCTGTACATTTCAACAATCAACGGGACGTACTTCTCCGTGTCTGTGTACAAGGACCAAGTGACTGTCTCGTGGAGGTTGGAGCAGACAACTCCAGGGGAACTCCACAGGTTCAGCAAAACTGAACCGGACGGCAACTGGACCAGGATACAGCTTTCCATCAAGGTAGGTCGCTTGCCTATCAGTTGGTAGTACCGGCTCGTAAAGTTGGTGTGACTCTTGCCTATAAGAACAACCCAAATTTAGAGCAGATCCATATGCTGCCCTCGACCTCTTATTAACGGTTTTTAATGTACAATTGATAAACTTGAGTGAAGCGTTGACATTTCAAATTGACTTCAGATTGGAGGGAACGTGATTCGAAATTGAAATCGTCAAGTTTAAACTTTTTGTTATTTCCACGTTCTATAGAAACTAACTATTAAAATATAATTGTACCGTGACATTTTATCTAGGTTATGGGGTCAATATTTACATTTTATTTTAAAGTATCGAGGATTAAACATAGTTTTTATGATTTTAATTCTTTACTAAGCTTGACTAAAATAAATCTAACCTAGTATTCAATTAGATTAGATTTGGAAGAAGGTACAGGAAAGGTGGATAGAAAACAAACATATAAAAGGGGACTAGGGGAAACCAGGATCCCGCACCATTGGGAATTTATCCATTCCCAAGAGTCGGGCGGGAAAGACCCTTTCCTGGCAAGGGTTCAGGCGGGAAATAAAGTCCGTTCATTGTTCCAGCAGGTACTACTGGCTCAATCTATATTGTTCCAGCAGGTACTACTGGCTCACTCTCTATTGGAGTCAGCCATCTTTGTTCTGTATCAAACTTGGAGGGGGAGGGGGTATTTTATTACCTGTGGTGAGACAAACAAGTTGGGAAGCTTGTGAGTCAATGTGCTCTGTCTATCAACAGTTGTTTGTTAGTCTCAGCAAGAGAGAGAGTGAGAGCTTGAAAGATTTAGAGAAGGACAGAGCTATATTATACTCTACCATCTTTTGGGGCATTTATATGGGGGAGGAAGTAGCTGGCCAAGGTCTGCTTCAACCAACAATTAGAGATTACAGGGGTGACAATCATAGATAAAATTAAAGGGTCTTCAAACAAAAAAGAGTTTCAAGGAGTTTAATACCAAAAAAGAATATTCGAGGGGTTTAAAACTTATATAATACTTGGGGTTTTTGGATCGTAAAACATTTAAGGTGTTTTAAACCTAGAAAACATTTATGGGGTTTAATAACATAAGAATATTTAAGGGGTTTCAAACTTAGATAACCTTTAAGGGGTTTTAGATCTAAAGAATATTTAAGGTGTTTCAAGCCTAGATAATCTTTAAGGGGCCTTAGAACTAAAGAATATTTAAGATGTTTCAAACCTAGATAATCTTTAAGGGGCCTTAGAACTAAAGAATATTTAAGATATTTCAAACCTAGATAGCCTTCAAGAGGTGTTAAAATAGAGAACATTTAAGATTTTAGAGGACATTTAAGAAGGGTAAATTTTATTTTTTAATTTTGCACTCTTTCAATAGTTAGTTAAATAGAAAACACTATTTTCAAAATAGATTAACTAATAAATATAATATTTTGAAATTGATTATTCGCTTTGTATTATTCATTATTTGTTCAAAATTTAACTATTTGTTTCAATATAAAATGCTATTTGCCCACCCCTATTTATATTATGTTTTATGATATATAATTTGTATTATATTTAATTATGTCATAGATTTTACAAGTATTACCGTATTAGTGTAAAAACAAGATCTATTTTTAATCTAGAGTTAACCTAAAGCATCATTTTTATAATTTCCCGTTCCCCTCCTGATATATAAATGTCATTCCCATTCATCCTTAAAGGGATGAACACTAAACGGTTTTTACAATGAAGATAGGAACACAGTTCACACTTTACATTGCTGCCACTGGACAAAGAATTAATGGTTGCCTCTTAAAGAAAATTGATCGGTTCCACTCAATCCCCTGACCTAAGTTTCATTTCTCGGAACTCATCATATATATGTATATATGTGTGTGGCTTTTTTTCTCTTCTCAGGATGGTTTAATGCACGGTGGTTTCGCAGGCTCAGACAAAGACAGCCTAGGCCTGTTCTCCGCCTCGTTCCCCATCGACCTGTGGCAGAAACTGCTCTATGCTGGACACATAATGTTGGGGGGAGGGGTGGAGTCATCTCTCTTGGACAGGCAGCGGTACTTCACTGGCGGGTACCACGACAACTCGGTGGAGACGGGACCTGTCACCCTGCCGGCGAACACACAGTTTGAGGGTGGTTTTTTCAAGGTATGGTCCTCTTCATGCAGCTAGATAAACAGCTTCAATCTAATGGGAAGGTGGTTGAGTGTAAATAAACCCACCCACCCGGAGAGCTGGGAAAAACAGAACAAACCAGGGAAAACAAGGAATCCCATAGAAAATAATAGGAGCATGTAAAGCTTCGAAACAACTATAAAGTTTCATCAAACAAAATATTGAGAGCTAAAATATTCAATTTATAATCATTTAATCCCATTTTGAGTTGTTATATACATTACAAATTCATATAGAAAAAACCCTCAAGTAATTATATAATAATATTTAGCACCGCGTCTTACTACCCGTTCGGGTTATATGCGCTCAAGTAATTGATTTGCAAGTTGTGATGATAACTTAAATTTATCATTAAAAAAAATTATTTACAAACAACTGTGCAATTTAAACAATTTCAAGTCATTTTATTGCATAAAGTTATGTGTAAAAAGCTACAATATATTATTTTTTCCATCATAAAAAACTGACAAAAAATATTTCAACTTTGGTTCGGATTCAAGAATATGTCATACGATACAATTTAGCTTTGAAATGAAAGAATAGACTTTGCACACCCCTAGAAAGCAAACTTTTTAAAATACTTGCATATCTATAATGTTTTATCATTTTATTGCAAGCTTTCAGATATTAGGGAAAAGCTAACTGAAAATCTAAGCGGCTGTTTCGAGCCCATGTCATATTCCCTAGCACCCCTTCCGCCTTAAAAAAAAGTGGGCTGTGTATCAAATTTATAAATTTCACCATAAAGGTCAACTCATTCTGTTAAAGACATTAATTCCATGATTTCACTAGTCAAGTTTTTAAGTTGTCCGGAAAAATCGAAACTTCTTTTGAAAAACCTGTAAAAGAACAAGTTTTCTTTTAAGAAAATAGTGGTAATGCTAGCATATACTATCTTTACAAAGTTATGTGCGTGCTAGTATTGGCTTTACAACTGTCATGTCTGCCTTTCAGTCTTTATCGTAATTCCGATAAAATAAAAACACCCTTGTCCTTAGGGCTGCCTCGGAGAGGTACGTATCGGCAACTCTTTGCTCCCTTACTTCTCCGCTGATCAGTTGAACCTCGACAACCTGACATCACACAACTACTTCTCGCTTTCGGATCAGTTGCTCACCATGGATATAGGCTGCAAGCTGTGTTTCGACTACGAGTGTCAGAACGACGGCTGGTGCGCCAACGCCAATGATTCGTACGCCTGCGAGTGTCCTGCCGGGTACGCTGAAGACTACTGCAGTGTCAACATCGACGAGTGTCAGCAAAATGAGTGTATGAACGGTGCGACATGTGTGGACATGATTGCCAACTACACGTGTAGCTGCCCACGCGGGTGGACTGGATGGCTGTGAGTAACGTTGGCACAGTTAATTTTGGAAATATTTCGATAAACAGCTAATTTTAAATCAATTTTTTTCAATAGGTATGTCAAAGTCAATTCCATGATACTTCAATACCCTTGATTCTTACAGTTTTCAAAATAATCGAGAATCACTTTTAATATCATGACTTTTAATATCTCAATCCTTAACTCTTAAATCACGAATAAATGAAAATTTTGACATTGAAAAGAAATTACAATGTTCAAATATAGCTCTATAAGGAAAACCTCTTTTCGCTTTATGAGGTAATTGTATTATATTTGTACGAAGGTACAGGAAAGGTGGATAGAAATATATAAAAGGGACGAACAAAATATGGCTTTTACAACAAAAAGAAGAACACAGTTCACACTTTACATAGCTGCCATTTTTAATTTTTCTTTGTGTTCATTATTAGTTTCATTGTCATTTCACTTTTTTACCAGTAAATTGTAAATGTACTTAACATTACCTTGTGTTCTAGTAATTGTGCACAAATCAAACTTGGCTGCATGGCGCTTAGTTTAAGTTTATTTCTTTATTTTTTAGTATAAACACTATTTTCTCAGACACATTATAGTAAGTTATATAATTAATAGTTAATTTTTAATGTGAGGTTGGATGCTTGGAGCAGATAGAAGTTATAATTGTTGAGTAATTGAAAATTGCAATTTTGAGTAAAACAAGAGTTGTGATATTTCTTATTTTCGTTATCTAAATATTATGTTAAAGTTGGAAGTGAAAATATTGATCAACACACTAAAATAAAGGGATGTTATTAATTAAACAATATTTCAATGCATCATCTGCAACTTCTTCAAGTAAATAAATGACTATAGACATCTTAGAGTAGAGAGGGGAAATGGTTTTTAACCCCCCCTTCACCTCCTAAAATTGTCCGAAGTTTATGATTTGAAACTTAGATTTTTCAGTGAAAAACCACTCCAAAAAACTTCCAAATACATTTAATTAAAATGAATAAAATTCAGGAAAACATCTAAAAAAGCCTAACGTAGCTATCCTTCCAAGTTGGTATCCTTCACTAACAATTACTTTACATTATTGTACAGTGTTTTTACAATGTCTTATTATATACATTTCCAAGCCATTAGGCACTAATTCATTTTATAAATAATTTTCAAAACTTCTTCAAACAAGAGTCCCAACAAATCGCTTCTAGGAGCATCCATTTTTCTGACATTAACTGGGGAAGAGGAGGGTAGAAAGACACTAAAAAACTTCGTTGACCCCCTCACTCGCCCCCATCCTCCTTTATTCACACAAATAAAGTTCCACCCCTGCCGTATAAGATAACAACGTTCTTATTTCTTAGGGTTTAATAGTAAGTCTTGACATAATGTCATAAAATTACAATTTTGAAACCTCCCTTGTGTCCATCACAGACTCTGCCTTAAACTATGAGTGAAGAATGACCCTGGACACGGGACGAATCCTGGATAGCTCAGTGGTAAGAGCATTGGCACACCAAGCCAAAAGTCCCGGGTTTGATTAACGTGTCCAGGTGTCATTTTTCACTTCAGAAAACATGATATTTAAATGCGCCTATAACCGTAATCAACTACTATAGTAGCTTGGCTATTTAATCTCTCTTGATTAGTTTTGACAAAACTGAAGTGGAGTGACCTTTGCTGTGTCATAGATGTGACCAGGACATCAACGAGTGTGACTCTGACCCATGTCAGAACAACGGCTCCTGCCGCAACCTTGAGGGGATGTTTGAGTGTGTCTGTCCCGACGAGTTTGTGGGGAGGCAGTGCGAGACGTACAAGGTGGTGACCTGCGAGAACTTCCCGTGTCGAAATGGCTCTACCTGCGTCGACGTTAAAAGTCAGTGAGAGGAGGGAGTGTTTCTATTCCCAACAAACAGTCGAATACACTTCTTAGTATCAGCAGTGATAGTAAAATATACGAGAATGTGCAAGTGATTGAAAATTAAAGCTTGCGTCTAGTTTTATTTAAAAGTGTGTGGAAACTAAATTTTAACTTTGGAAAATTTTCTGTGGTAAATAACAATTTTCCATGACAACAGGATGGAATACTTTTTTTTTCTTATAATTTACCAGTTTAGGATATTATTTATTTTTCAAATTTATAATTTTATTCCAAACTTGAAACTTAGTCTTCCCGTTAATTCCATTAGAAAAATTTGATGATAATATTAGACACTTTTGGATATTCGATCAGAAAGGAATTAAATTGAGTAGGCTCAAAGAAGGTGTTTTAAAATTGAGAATGGCTAAATGATTTTTTTTATAATAATTACAAAACATAGTGGAAAAATAAAGGGAATATAATTAGAGGTCAGAGAAGCAAGTATCACTCAGCTCTTAGGCATGCAGCCTTCAAATCTATAACAATATTCAAGATTCGGAGGCTAGAAAAAATTACAAATTTGAGATTTAAAAGAAAAACTTATCTTTAGAAATTGTTAATTTTTTTAGAGTCACTCGATAGTGGTTTATAACAAACATAATAAGGGCATACATATCAGACCACTGTGGGAACATTAGTTAGGTACTTTGGCTTATCTGTTTTTTAGGGGTGTGGAGGTATTCAAAAATTCAATTATAAGTTTGTTTGGGTAGAACAAAAAAAAGTATAGTAATATTAAATATATTTATAAATCTAAATGTGTGTATTGTTCATTTTATTTAATAAACAACACTTTTGTCTGGCATAAGCCTAGATACATCTCAACTCTCGAGAGGAACTCTAAACAACAACACTAAAAACAAAAGAACACACAAAAAGCCCATGAAGTGCAATACCCATATATGTCATAGTGTTGTTAGCCTATACACAACAACAGAATGCGTGTTTGATAATTATTAGAAGAATATTTATTTCGAATGTACAACAACTATAATTTTTTTCGTAAATAATTCTAAGAAATCTATGTTTGTACTCATAATTTATAAATGGATTTATTACAGGAATACAACTTGAAATATTTATGGTAGTAATATTGCTTTATACTACTCGAAAAAAACACCTCTTATGTGTTCATCCAAACTTGATTCAAACTCAACTTGAAGGAAAAAATACCAACTTGCACACTCCTAATATTTTTAAGATTTAGGCTCAGCAGCTGTCTCATTTACTTGTATCGAAGAGTTGTAATATACGTTGTTTGTTATTTCAGATGAGGAAACCAAGGACAATTTCACATGCACTTGCGCTATCGGCTTCCAAGGACCGTACTGCAGCATACCTTACTGCGCCGAAAATGTGGAACCTTGCCTCAATGAGGGCGTGTGTAACGTGTCGGGTGTGGTGAGTATGTTTTTTACATCATTCATATTTTTGGTTTATACTGAGATTCTGTGAGGGTCGCAATGAATTCACCATATTTAAACGCTGAATACTTTGTATAATTTTTTACAAATATTTGTATGACACGCTGTAACACCAGTTCGGTCTATCCACATATTTAAGTTAATTGGATATAAATGAGGAAGGTAGAGTTTGGAAATATAACAGTATTTGCTCGGGAGAGTGGGAAATCATTCAAGAAAATAAAATCACCCTTCTGGGATTGAAACTCTTGACACATCCATTGTGGGAAGACCACAGGGTGCCCACTGACCTTAAAACAAGGAATTGTCAGGGAAAAGTTAAGGAATTTTTTTGTTTTATTTTTTTCAAACACACATTTTTTTGGTTTACAATAGTCAAAATAATATTTTTCTTTCAGTTAATATACACTGCATATCCCTTTTAAGTTTTAACACAGCTGAAAATGCTAAGCAGATTAATATCAATTGTCGAGGTCGACATGTGATTTTTTTTTTAAATCTTTCCACCACATTTACTTTAGCCAAAGTTGTGTCATGGTTATGAACATACGCGAGAATTTGGTTATATTATAGGTAGAAGGAACTAAGAATGACTGTCTCACAACTATTTCAACCCGTTCTGGCGTTATACAATCTTTTAATGGCACAATATCTTAGTGAAAGTGATAGATGTCAGCTGTTGGCGTAGTGATATATTAGGGATTACTTCTAGTAACATTTTGAGCTGTCATCCAGGTAAACTTAGCTCGTGAATGAATTATAATTGAGTAAACAGAGTGTACATATGTTGAGTAGTTGTTTATTTTTGTTTTCCTTCACATCTTAACAAACATTATTTCAATTGTAATACTTATTTCTATGATATTTTTATGTCCTGTTCATTGATTTTCCTACCCGCTTAGTTGAATGGTCTAAGGCGTTTCATAATAGACTGGAATGCCGATGACAGGGGATATCAGGGTACAAAGCTTGTTCAGTTGTAATGAGGGTGGGTTTTTCGAAAGAGTTTTCCCCTCTACTTCCCCACAAATCGGTCTTTGTAGTTAATACGCCAAGCCTTCAACTTCGACTCCTCTATTTTTCTACTGTGCAATTCAAGACTCTTTCATATATGGCTAATTTATATTAATTAATAATAACAAATTTACTTCAGTAAAATGCTCTGATAGAGATGACATCATGAGAAGCTTCTTTGGAATTGTGTGAATAAATTTGTCAATGCAAATTAAAAATATTGGTTTTGAAGCATAAATAAAGGTAAAAAATTCAAATAATAGATTATAGGTACCATGTATTATTATAATATTATAGGTTTTTATTTTAAAACCAGAGTCGGTACATTTTTACCAGCTCCATCTCAGACTCCGACTCCACCCAAAATGGCCTCAGACTCAAGAATCCACAGCCCAGCCACAAATATGGTGCATTTCCTTTAAATTGGTTTGTTTTAATCCCCAACAAATTAGCATAAATAGTGTGTTATGATTGTAACGTAAATTAGCAGAGAAACACTGGCAAAAAATAATATCCAAACATCAAATTCCAAATTATATTTTCTTTTGAAATATTGAATATTCATACACTTTTAATTATGTCTTCATAATGTGGACATCAATGCTTATTTATGTGGTACATTTATAAAATGATTATTTTCTTCCACCAGTCTCCATTCTGCCAATGTCTGCCTGGTTACGAAGGCAGAAGATGCGAGACTAATATTAATGACTGCGCTGCTGATATCAACGGGAAATACCCTTGTGATCATGGCATGTGCATTGACGGCATCGACACCTTCTCTTGCGACTGTTCTAACACAGGTAGGTAACATTTCTCAGCATACTTTATTTGGTAGAAACTCCATATTGGAGAAGATTGTCTATTTTGCTCTATAAAAATAGTTCTCCTGTATTTTTACCCCTATTTAAGTTTTTTAATTTTACTTTATCATTTGAAAGGAAAAAATAAATAGGGCTGTGCGAAGCTTCAAAATTTCGTTTTGACACAAATATCAATTTCAACTTCACCTCAGAAAGAAAATTCAGCCTTTAACAACCTTTTTGTCAATAAAAAATATTGAGAGCTAAAAAACTCGAATTTATGGTAAATTAATCCCACTCAGAATCCCATTAAAATGTATATTAATATGGGAAAAAACTGAAGTAATTGACTTTAAAGTTGTGTTAGTAACTTACTATATTATATTAAAATGAAATATTACAGACATTAGTGCAATAAAACAATTTTAAGTGATTTTAGTGCATGAAGTTAAAATATAAATAACTACAATATAATTTTTTTTCCATCATAAAACAACTAACAAAAAAAGTTCTTGGCTTCAAGAATATTTTATATGTTGGATTAGTTTTTGCGTTGAATGGAAAAAGTGGACTTCGCACTCCCCTAAAATAATCAATTTATAATTTTAAGCAAGGAATTTAATAGAATCACTAACACTGTCTATTGGCTCAGAAATATATGAAAACAATGTGAAATGTAATTTCAGTGATAAGGAAGAAAACCAACTTGAAATAAGATTTAGGTTGGACCATGATAGAAAACAAACTTTTCTCTTTATTTAGTCATGCCTAAGACTTTCACAGTTACATATTAATTTTAATTTTCTTAAATATTCACATTTATTATTTACATTACATTATTGTAGAACGTTTAAAGATCTTGACTTATTATAACAATTAGTAAAAGGATTTATATTGCCTTGTGTAGTTGGGAAAGTAACAAAAATCACAAAAAAATGAACATAATTTTATTAAAAAATTAATTTGCTAAAAAAGTGTTGTTTATGACTTAATAGACATGACAAAAAAATATATTTGTAATTGGCACCAATATTAAATATTTTTATTTGAAATAAAGTTTTATATTTTTAAAGATTTGATAATTCAAATTTGAATTTGAAAAAAAATTAAAGGTTCAGATTTGAGAAATTCTGAATTCTACATTCTCTTGTTTATCAACAGGTTATGAAGGCATCTCGTGCGAGAGGGACATCGACGAATGCGAGACACAGATCGCTCAGTGCGGCCAAGGCGTCTGCATAAACCTCAACGGCTCGTACACGTGTCGGTGTGACCCGGGGCTGTGTGGGGAGGAGTGTCTCATGACTGACCCGTGCTTCTTGGTAAGGTCATCGGTTTTATGTGGACATAAAGTGTGCAAGTGTGTGTGTGGGGGGGGGGGAGAATGGTAGGGATGGGTCCCGCAAATCTTTAAGGATATTCAAGATTCGAAGATTCGAGAACATTTTGTTTCCTACACTTAAATCCTTTAAGAAAAAATTTGTCTTCAATTTTTTTTAAAGTACAATTTGTTTTACAGCTTTAACACTGCTTATCGGTGGCTCAGAACCAATAATTATATGTTGAACTTAACAACCATATCCCAGACCAGTGATTTAACACTTAACTGAATGTATGAATGTTATAATGAATGGATTATAAGAAAGAATGAACATTTAGTTATTATTTGTATTTTCTAGTATTCTAATATATTTATTTTACTCTTATGTAAATAATTTTTCCAAGATTCAGATTTGAGATTTAAAGGTAAATTGGAGATTCGCGATTCAAATACGTAAAATAGTGGATTTGACCCAACTCTACAATTTACTAAACTGCCCAAGGCCGCAGGCCTGAAACGGTTGATAATAATGGCTTTATGTGTAAATAAATAAAAGTATATCTTTTAAATTTTGAAACTGTTGACTAATCTGGTATCTCACAATAATGTAAATAGTGTAATGTATAAAATTTGAATAGTGACTCACATAAAGAATGTAGGACATCTATATAAAAATATTGTATAACCTTATGGCTGTTTTGAGGCTTCATCACAAGGACATCAACAATAACGAACAATAAACTACGTGAAAACCACAACCAAAACAAGAATAAAATCAACCCCTAACAAACCACCCCATGTTATATCCTATTCATCCCCAAATGTCACTTCTAGCCAAAAGGAAAGGAGGAAAAAGAAATAGCCTGTCCAATCACCAGAAAGACATTGGGCAAGAAGAGGAAATAATAGCGATTCAAATCACACTAAACATTTAGGGGTTTGCAAAGCTTAAATAAAATTGATACTGATTTGAATTTTACATTATTTGATTTGATAACTTGAACAAAACCAAACTAGAAAGAAATCAATGGGGTTTTAGGCCATTTTAAATATCACATTTCTAAATGATAATAAAATGAATTTGTGTCTAAACGTATTTTCATATATAGTTTTAATAACCATACTCGTACTTGTGAGGTAAAGTAAATGCTTATTAATTATTACTATATTGTTCAGAAAATAAGCTGCACTTTTTTTTACTAAGAATGGACTCTTTAAAACCTTCGTATAGCCTATAATTTCACCCTTGGCTAATACGTAATAAACTTTGAGGACTAAAGATATATATATTGAAATAGTTTACACTCAACACAACAGGTGATGCTCTTTACCACTTAACTTTGTCAAGGTGAACTATTGTTGCATAAACATGTAAAGGAACTTACATTTATACATAACTTATGGGACTAGGGCTCATAACTATTATAATGTTTTTTAATAATGTGTAACTCTTTTTATTTAACATTATAAGCTTAGCATATTTTCTAGGAAATGACTTGATTCAATAAGTAAATGATGTTATGGCATGTTTTGAAATACACGCCGCGTGATGGGCGCTAATTATTAAGATATGGTTACATGTTGGGCGCCAATTATGATGTTCTCGTTATTTGATGAGATAATTGGTATTTATAGCCCCGTGATTGAGCACCAATTATAGTGATATTTCTTACACTTATGAAATAATTAAAACCTTTAAATTTGCACACGATTTATTTAGATCATTTGGTGCTGAAGATTTGACGGCATTGATAATGACTGTATTTGGTATATTACCGAGCTCATTTTATACAAAGTTCTTGTCTTTTGCTGTTCACTGTAATGGATTCATACGCACAAGCGGTTTGTATACAACCTACCCCTTGCCTCTTGGATCCCTTGTCACCAGCGTCGAAACCAAATAATAGAAAGAGTCCTGGCGACATGTGTTGGAAGGCTGGCTTCCTATTGGGAAGAGAGAGCTAGCGTCACTTGCTTTTTTTGGTAAACACTGCGGATTTGATTTTTGAAAGAAAAAATAAGTTTTATGGTGTACTCTTTTAACATTAATTCTGAAAAGCACGCGATTCTCCATGGATGAAGTATTAAAAGGATATTTTACAATACAGATTATTGAAGGAAAATACCTTCATCCATAACTTTTTAAATATATGAGAGGGGTCCAAAACAACAGCATTACAAGTGTTTGAAATTCACGAATATCTGCTTCAATTTGAGATTTGATTCATACTCAAAAAGCTGCTTCGTATTATATTTACATTCAAGTCCGAACAACTCTGACAAATTACATAAACAATGTGAAGTCATTGGTACATAAATTGTTTTGTATTTTTATTGTGTTCGCTTATTATTGAAAGGACTATGAAAAGATATTAAAAATAATGACTATTCAAGTATTTAATGACCTATTTTACTATTTGTTAAAAAATCAGGTGGCCCAATGGCTAGATAATTTTATAATAAAGGAAATTGATAAAACTAAAGAAAAAGGAAAAATAAACTAGGTATTAAGAGTAAATTTGATGAAGAAAGCCCACCTAGAGAAAGAGTAAAAATGTGGGAAGAGTCCAATACACAAAGGTGACATCTTCTTCCTTTCTTCTATATTAGAAATAGTCACACACACATTTTAACATAAATAAAATAATATTTTGGCATTATTGCCTTTATTATAAAACTATTTTACTATTTTAAATTTCATTGGCTTGTTATGGTAATGCAACTTAAATCGAGGCTAATTCAAAATAGACGAAAATATTGATTTAGTTTACCGCTCAAAAATAGTTTGTTGAGCTCTATTGCGTTATTAATGTGAAATTTGATATTAATTTTAACAATTTGTTAAATTACCGAATGATTTATAAATTATAAGTTAAACAGCCAATAAGATTTAAATTAAATAGCCTAAATTTACTATTACATTTTAAAAATCGATTTGTGCATACAAAAAAGGAAACAAAAAAAAAGACGAGCCTACAAAACTTTTGATCTCGATCCCGAGCTTTAACGACAAGCTTGGCTCGAAGCTCGTAATCTGAGTACTCGAAGAGCCTTACTATAAATGTAAGCATCAGTATCTAGAAAAACAGGAATCATACCATCTATAGTTTTAAATCCTAAGACTCTCCGAAAGACACAACACTAAGAAAGCAAAATGGAAATATCTAGAAGAAAAAAGGGGGGACAAAACTCTGCGCATATTTCAGCTAAACTGCATGTTCACAGAATAAACACAGAGTAGACAACAGAAAACGATGTTTCACTGGTCAAACTGAAGGCTTTTTTTATTCTCCTCCACAGGAAAACCCATGTCAAAATGGCGGCACTTGTCAGGATGATTGTATACATGGCAAGGGTCTGTACAAGTGCATCTGTACCAGCGGTTTTGCCGGTCTCAACTGTACAGAGGTATGATACTTAGAGATCTGATATGTATACTTTTTCATACTAAAATATCATAAGGAGGCATTTGTAATTATTGTACAAATAATCCATTTTCTCAAAGTTTACTAACAACACACCAATCTTTTGAATATGTATATTCTAAAAGGTTACTCTCGGATTCATGATGGCAGCCAGCACCCTCTGCAACTGTAGTAAGGATCATACAAGAGGGGAGGGAGGGGGGGGTTAAACAGACAACCTACCCTTGGGTGTGCAAAGCTTCGTAACTTCAACTTAGTCCAGAGAAAAACAAACAGTTTTGACTTTGCTTTGGAAAAAAAAAAAAAGCAGCTTTGACAATTACAACTTTTTTCATGAAAAAAAAAAGTTTGCTAAAATATTCAATTTTCGTTTGATTACTGCCAGTCAGGGTTGTAATGTACATTACAACTTAGTATTCTTAGTAGACAATCAGAAGTAATTGAATTCTAACTTGTGATAACAACTTGATTGCCTGATAAAACATTTTCTGGTTTTAATCAGGGATGGATGGGAAAATGAGTGAAAATTTTGAGATCAGGACGGAAATGAGAAATTATAAAAATGATGCTTTATAACAATATCAGTTTAAAAACACTTTATTGATTTTTAAACTCATATGGTTGGATTTGTAAAAGCTTTAACATTACTAAACATAATATCTATATGGGTGTGCCAAGAGCATTTTTTATCAAATCAAATACAAAAATTTTGAACAAATATTGAATAATATAAATCTAATAGTTAATTCTGATACATTTTTGATGGAAATTATTTTTATTAGGCTAGTTGATCTCTTTTTGAAAATGGTGTTTTATATTTGAATATAAGAGCAAAAAATGTTATCATTTTTACCCAGCTTAAATATCCTCTCAGTTTGAAACCCTCCAAAAGTTAGCTATGTTTGAAGCCCCTTTAATTTAACACCCTTGTAAGCTTTACCTTTTGTTTGGTCCACTAACAAAAGACAGGCTGATGCTAGGAATTGACCTTGGCAAGTTAGTCCCACGCCCCAGAAGATGGTAGAGTAGAATATATCTCTGTTCTCTAAATCTTTCAAGCTCTCTCTCATTTGCTAAACCTATCATATAACTGTCGCTAGACAGAACACAATGAGTCGTGCACTTCCCAACTTGTTCCTCTCACCAGAGGCTGTGAAACACACCCTCACCCCCCCCCCAATTTGTAGAGATCGAGTCATACTGCTGGGACATTAACGGCTTTATTTCCCGCCTGAGAGGAGACTTAACGGAATTGATAAATTCATGACTTTTCCCAAAGTGGTCAGGATTCCACCCACTCATAATTTAATACATAAATAAGCAAAATATATTTTTTCAAACATTTTTTTATAGTCAAAATTTTAATTGGTTTCGAGAATACCACGCCCAAGTCTAGATGGCACTGCACTAAGAAATTCAAAACTGATGGAACACAGTTCAGACCTCAAGTACATAACAAATCAATTTATAACTAAAATCTGTGAAAGCCCAGGGTTAAATGGCTCCAGGGACCACAATAATCTAGAAACTAGATCACTCATGGTAAGTTTCTGGTGCTGAGTGTTCATATGTTTCCAGGAGCCAGTGAAAGAAGCAGCCAGTTCCAATGCTTTCAACGTGCTGGTGATTGTGGGGCCAATACTTGGTCTCATGTTACTGGCGGGCGTGGTCGCCACATTCTTGGGTGTGAGGGCAGCGCGTAAGAAGCGTGCAACGCGAGGTACGTACAGTCCCAGTCAGCAGGAGTACTGTAACCCACGTGTCGAAATGGACAACGTCATGAAACCGCCTCCGGAAGAAAGGCTTATCTGAGTGATGAATCGCAATACGACGACATCCAATATTATTGTGTTGTTCATTTCTGGGGGAGTCTCGTGATGTGACTGTTTGTTATACGAGAGGATGTCGACAAGAGGACGGATATTCGTTGTGCCTTGAAACAAATTCTCAAGATGTCTGGGTTGAATTTTATGTGCCTCTCTGACAACTCCAAAACATCAGGGAAAAAGAAGTATGGAATTTAAACTAATATTTATAATACCAAAATCTGGGAAACAATTTTTTAATTCCATTGTTGGCAGTGTCTAATGTATATTATTCATCAAATAATTACACTTTGTGGTACCGTGACAAATTACTTCTAGATGCGCTACATTTTGTCTCTGATGTGTAAGTTGGACACACAGATCTACAAGTAGTGTCATGATCGAACTATACAGAGTGCCTTCTCTACTTCATTTATACCTGCAGACGTCTGCGGATCAATCTTCTCTGCACTTTTAATTCCAAAAAGGTGAAAAGGGAGGAATATACAGAACCACAAGATGGCCTTTTTGTTTGTGAACAGTATCTGGAGTGTCTTAATTTTTTTTTTAAATATAAGAATAAAGATTAACGTACTAGTGTTGGAACTTTTTCTATATGTTTACAAAGAGTAACTCGATGATTAATAAATTGTGAATTAATTTATCTAGACCAGGGGTAGGCAAACCTTTTGGACCTTATTCGACCTATAAACTTATCAAAAGTCCCGCTATCACCCCGTCATTTCTGCACTCTAATTTTTATTTATGTTTTATTTCATCTCTTATATTCAATCTTTCTTCAAATACTTTTGTTCTCTGATGTCTATAAGTAAAAAGAGATTTAAAAATTTACATTTTCATATTAAATTTTCGTTTAAATATTCTATAACAATATAGATTATGACCAATTAAGGTAATTTAGGTTATACTCAAATATTATTTGAAATTACTTGATATTTTTGCGGGTTTAAATGAATCAAAGATCGACTTTTAATTGTGCTGTAGTTTTCTTACACAATCGACTGAAAATTATGGCGAGATCGACCAAATGATCTAATCAACGAGTTTTTGACCGCTGTTCTAGCATAAAGAGAATACACTTTCATTTAATTGAAGTAGTATTATACATTTATTTACAAGTTCGACTCAACACTTAGTTCGTCGTGTCAAGAGATTTTATTTTGTATATTCTCAAATTTTATACCGCATATTTTACTTATCTAGGAGATGATTGAATGACTTGTGATTATATTTTTTTATTGTATTACAAGATATTATATAAAGTTATACACCTGATTATGAAATCTCACCAAAAGAGATTGTGATCTGTATTTTAAGTTGATGGTTTGATTATTGCACTGACAAGAACTGTACATAAATAAACCATGACATTATTTTGGTTGACAAAGTTAGATTGTTCACATTCTTTTGAGTTTCAAAATAATTTCCATCAAAGAAACGAATGACAAAATCAATAAAGGCCTACTTAATATGAACTAATTGCATGTTAAATGTAAAACAAGCTAAACAATTTGCTTATTTCATTTATTTGTAATAGAGAACATGGTTTTATATGAATATGGCTTACAGTATCATAAGATTAAGTAAGTTATCTTTTATTAATTCTGAAAAAAAAATCTGATTGCTATTTAATGATTTGTTAAAGTTTTATGAAAATATCAAACCTGCAGCTTCATGAAATTATAAACTATTATTTAATCATTTTGTAAATATACTAGGAAGGTAGATCTTTTCACTTATCGAGAACACTGTCCGTTCAAAATAAAAAGAACAAAAAAACACCCAATTACTGGACCAAAACATTTTTGGGGTACCCTTTTTTTGGATAAAAATGTAAAAGGTTTGAATCAAAGTGTATATTGCTTCAAAAATATGTAATTTTGAATTGTATTTTTTGTTTTACAGTAGTCTTTATCTTAATTGAGAAGACATTGCCTTCCTAGCTCAATTTTATTTGAATGTAACTCAGCCATTAGAGGTGTTAAGTTTCCATTATACAATTGGATTTATTTTTAGAAAAAATTATGGCAACTGTTTGTAATGGGTTATTTTTGAAACCTGTTTTTTTAATCATTTGAGACTGAAGCTGAAATATTAATTTTAGGAACAAAATTAGATTATTCTGTGCTTTTTTTTACTTACCACTAAACTAATAATACAAGTCTCTTAATGTTCAATATATATATATATATAATGTTTTTATATACCATTTTAATTTTAAAATATATAATTTATGATTTCCAAGGTTATAATTAGCTATGAAAGAGGGTAAAAGTAGGATGGATAAAATATATTAAAGGGAATGAACATAGCATGGCTGTTACAATGAAAATAACAGGGTTCACACTTCTACTGGACAAAGAGGTAATGGCTGCTTCTTGGAGAAAATTGATCATTACCACCCAATCCCTCAATCGAGGTTTCATTCTATCGGAACTCATCAGGAGGGGGAGTGAAAAAACTGAATTTCTTTCTCTCATCGACTGTTTCCAGCCTGTGGCAGGATGACTTTAGTAAAGTGCCTCAATCTTCCTCTAGCCTTCCACCATTCTTCCTTCTTATATTTTCCTCTCACTTGTACACTTTCTGTTACTTGTTCCTCTCTGATGTTCTTTCTCTTTTTACTCTCATTAAATGCCCAAACCATCTCCCCCTTGCATCCTCTATCACATGTTCTCTCGGTACCACAAATATTTCACAAACTATCTCATTCCTAATCCTGTTTCGCGCGACAGCTAGCATGACCTCCAATTTCCTGGTCTGTCTTACATCCAATGTCCATGCTCACGTTTTTATTGTTGAGCTCATTATAATTTTATGTTACAATATAACTTTGAATTAGTTTTTTTTTTTTTCCCCATTATGAATAAAATATTGTCACCATAACTGAATTATGTGTATGTTTAAAAATGAGGTGGTCCGATGGATAAATAATTTTATGATAATGGAAATTGATAAAACTAAAGAAAAATGGAAAATAAATTACGAAGAGTAAATTTAATGAAGAAAGCCCACCTAGGGAAAGAGGAAAAAAATGTGGGAAGAATCCAATGCACAAAGGTGACATCTTACTTTCTTCTGTCTTCTATAGTAGAACTAGTAAATCACAGATTTTAACACAAATAGAATAATATTTCGGCATTGTTGCTTTTATCAAAAACAAAGAAAGCAGAGAGAGTACACTGGACATAAACAATAGATTACTCCATTTTGAATTCTTCCCACATCTTTCCTCTTTCCCTAGGTGGGCTTTCTTCGTCAAACTTACTCTTCGTAGTTTATTTTCCATTTTTCTTTGGTTTTATCAATTTTGATTATTAAAAAAAAATAAGTATGTGTATGTATGACTTGTGAAATTGTTATGTATGAATTTGACCTCTTTATTGTGTAATGTAACATTTTATTTTCACTTAAATAAGTTTCTAAATGATATCAACTAATTATAAAGCTCACACATTGCGACTTTAGCCAAAGAGTAATGACATATTCCTTTTACCAATCAAAACAATGCCTTCAACTGAAATCGTGACCGTCCAAGACAATACTACCTTTAAAATAAAGTGCAGTGTTAAATATATCTCTAGTGTAAAATGTAAATACTAAATAGGAAACCAGAAAGTGACCAAAGTTAAGACTGTGAGTTGTATATAGTAAAATATATTTATATTATGATTTGGCTTTGGCCGGACTAATTTTTATCGATTGACTAAATGCTCGTGTGAAACTAAAACTAGATTGGGGATGTGACAATGTTTTGTGCTCGGTTAATGTCACAAATAAACAAGAAAAAATTGTGCCAAATGGCTAAATTCAATAAGCATTGGCACACTTTCTAGAGAGAAAAAAATTGCTGGTCTAAAAGTTTGAAATAAAATCTTTGCCTTTCTATTTTTTATTGCAACAAAGAGTATAATTATTTTGATTATTATTATTAGCACCGCGTCTTACTACCCGTTCGGGTTATACGCACTTACGCTAATGTGTAATGGTAGGATGATTGTGAGATGAAATGGAGGACCTACAGTTTAACGTNCTTACTACCCGTTCGGGTTATACGCACTTACGCTAATGTGTAATGGTAGGGTGATTGTGAGATGAAATGGAGGACCTACAGTTTAACGTGGAATCCGAACCACGGTGGAGACCTGGCATTCCTCACATTCACAAGATGTCTTGTCAGAGGTGAAGGAAGGGTTTGGTAATCAGATAAATCTTTGCCGGGACCGGGGATCGAACCCCGGCCGCCAGCATAGAAGTCTGACACCTTACCCCTAAATTATTTTGATCATTCTTCACTACTGTGTTCTTTTTTTTTTTAACTTACTATCCATTTGAGTTTGAGGAGGGTTAAATTTATATGTAGTGTACCTGCATTAGTGTGGAGGGAGTGGGAAACCACCCTCGATGCACCAAACTGGGATTTGAACCCCAAAATTTCAGTCATTGACAGTCCAGACTTTTGTGAGAAGGGCGCCTCAGACCATTCATTCACCAACCAATGGCGTATTATTAGAAACGACCACATTAAGTTTAAGGTGGGAATGTAGGGAACAATAGTTATGGCCAATGTTTTTGCAGTTTTTAAATTATTTTTTTTGCTGAAAATAAATCAAATATAGCTCCAGTACAAATCTGGAATTTAATTTTCTCCACATGTTGATATCAACAGTTGTTGAATATCTGTCAAGTGTGTCCTGTAATTAAATGACAACTTTATCTATTAATTTATAAAGTTTGTCATAAAGTCTTGCTTCGCTCTTGACATATATTCAACAACTGTTGATATCACCATGAGAATGTGTTTCTACTGAAGAACTCTTTAAGGATATTTTGATAAAAACACTGACCTTTGCTCGCGTTCTAGACCTCCCCAACTTAAATGTATGTATGAAACGAAATCGTTTGACACTGAGTTTAGGTCCAGAGTTAAACCAGGATAGGTCACAATTTATTTATTCCAGCTGCTTTGCAATCAAGCAATTTCGAGTATTCTTGGAAAAAGAAATCGCTCCACTCCAAAAATTTTTTTTAAAGTCAAAATTAATTTTCCCCACAAATTAAAACTATTTGGAAAAAAATGCATTCACAAATGAGCATTCTTTTTATGGTTTACTTTTCTTTTTCTTAAATATCATAATAACTAAAAGTGTTAAAATATTTGATTAAACTATTGAATTACATTTGTTTTAAAGACATGGCAATCTTAATGAACCTAGTTCTCTAAAACACCAAGCCAAACGAACTGAAGTCACATCCTGCTAATCTTATATTTAGTTTCATATTGACATTTTCAACTATTCATTAAATGTAGATCATATGTATTGTTTACATTTTTTAAATAATATTTAGGCCTACAGATAAAAACATTCCTATTTCCAGTCTTGATTTATTATGCAGGTCATTACTATGAAACATTGATACTTAATTACAAACATTCTAAAGTATTACATTTTTTAATAATTAAAGGACAAACCTTAGTTTTTTTCATACCTAATATTATACATGCAAGAAGGTACAGAAAAAAAATATGATTGAAAGAAATACATTATGTGGCATTCAGAGTGTGAACAGGAATATTGTTCACAAACACTGCTGCCACTGGACAAGAAGATAATGCTGCATCGTTTAGCCTATAACCTAGCTTTTGTTCTAACGAATTCTTCAGGACATGTGAAACATGTGAAAAGATCACGCCATTAAAAGGATATATATTAATAACTCTCCTTAATGTTCAAAATCAGTATCATTTTAAATCATTGTTACACATCTATACTAAACTAACAAGAGTGGAAGCTTAATTTATGGGCGACATCGCTTTTTTTGTTTGTTTGTTTGTTTGTTAACTACAAAAACTATCGCACCAAAAATTAATATGTTGAAATTCTTATTTTGTCATCAACTGAAAAGGATTAGTTTGGCCTTGATAGAAAAAAAAACTCATCCTTGTCTATTACCAATATTACATAATTTTCTGCCATTTTTCATGAATTTATTTCCAAGACATTAGGCAACTATTTTATAATATTGTTCTAGAAAAGACTGGAAATACGAAAGTGTGTTATATTTAAGATGAGCAATAATGTATACATATATAACCTATTAATAATCTGTTTATTATTTAAAAACTAATTGTTCATTCCATATTTTACAATACAATTTGTGTATTTTGGGACCATCTTAAACCTATATGTTATTGAATGTTTGAAAATAAAATAAAAATTGTTTGTCTCACTCTACAGTTGATTAACTTAACTACAATCTGATTTTCATAGAAATTCTTGTAGCGTAATACAAATATTACAATATTGTATTTACATTCTTAGCCCATTAATTGTATGCAAAAAAAAAAATTATACAGTAATCCATTAGGAATTATTGTTGGAAGCTTTCGGTAACTTTTAAATGTTTAAAAATGAGGTAGCCCAATGGCTAAATAATTTTATAATAAAGGAAATTGATAAAACTAAATAAAAAGGAAATATAAACTACTTAGAGTAAATTTGATGAAGAAAGCCCACCTAGTGAAAGAGGGAAGAATCAAATGCACAAAGGTGACATCTTCTTCCTTTCTTCTGTCTTCTATAGTAGGAGTAGTCACTCACACATTTTAACACAAATAGAGTAATATTTCGGCATTTTTGCCTTTATCAAACACAAAGAAGAAAGTATAAATAACACAAACACTGGATTACTCCATTTTGAATCTAAAGAAAAACTGCTAGAAACACATTGTGCCAACTGTTTTTGGGAGTAAAGATAAATTCCTTGGCTAAGGTAAGTATTTATAGAGACCTATTTAAAAATAATAATAATAATAATAATTTTGAAAAATGATATTCTCGTAATAAAAAAAAACTATCTTCTGTTGAGGCCTGGTGGTAATCTTGATTTGGTAATCCATTGGTGGGCCAGTTCCCACTGTCTAAGTTGAGAACTGTTGCACTGTTTGGGAAATACTCTTAATATTTTGGTGGTGTAGCAGGTTTAAAGTCCTGGTTGTGTCCCGGCATGAATGGGTACAGGCTTGTCCGGATCTTTGTGGTTTGTGTTAAAACGATAATTGTTCATTCACTGTCCGAGAGAACCCGTAGCAAGGCCTATATACTTTTAACTTTTAAATGTAATTATGTAATTTATGTAATCAATTAGGCCCTATTTGTAGAATGCCAAATTTGAGTTGAGAGTGGGCTCCAAATCAGGGTTTAGTGTTAATAAATTAAAGATGTGTGTTTGTGTGTGTATATATATATACACACACACACACACACGTGTATCTAAAACATTGCATCAAACTTTGACAGGCTATTCCTTTGGTGAAAATAGAATAACTCACATCAGCAACCTAGGGTCCATCTTAAATATTAAGGGTGGTATACACCCCTAAAGGTAGAGCTAAAAATGACTATAGTGGGAAATATTATGAAAACTGCTTAGGGTATTACAACGAATCTTTGTATACTACTTTTGGTGACCTGGTGGTCTAGAGGTAAGGTGTCGGACTTCTGTGCTGGCGGCCGGGGTTCAATCCTTGGTCCCGGCACAGATTTATCTGATTACCAAACCCTTCCTTCACCTCTGACAAGACATCTTGTGAATGTGGGGAATGCCAAGCCTCCACCGTGGTTCGGATTCCACGTTAAACTAGGTCCTCCATTTCATCTCACAATCACCCTACCATTACACATTAGCGTAAGTGCGTATTGCCCGCCGAACGGGTAGTAAGACGCGGTGCTAATAATAATAATATACTTCTTATTGAAAGCTTGATAATTAATAATTTAAATGTGCTGTTACCGTTACCCACCCCCATCATGTAAAAAAGGAGGGGCTGTAACACTTTTCTGGAATAAAATATGGCAGAGTAAGTATTACTAATTTTGACTTAAGATTACAAAACAAGGACTAAAAATTAACAAAAAAGGCGTCTTGGAGAAACTGTCTAGCTTTCCCCGTTTTCTAGATAATCACACAAGTTTGAGATCAGAGACAAGTGTAAATGCCTGCTGGGTAGGCAACCATAATCCAAGTGTTACTTCACACTGCAGCCATTTATACCACACGTGTGATTATGTATCAAGTACATTTGGTAAACAAGGCTGGTTTGTGTGTTATGATGGAGAAACCCAGATACTTTTTCTTCTTCATAAGCTATGATGTGTTACTATTTATCACTTTATTTTATAATAAAGAAAATTGATAAAACTAAAGAAATAGTAAAAATCAACTACTAAGAGTAAATTTGATGAAGAAAGCTCACCTAGGGAAAGAGGAAAAATGTGGGAAGAGTCCAATGCACAAAGGTGACATCTTCTGTCTTCTATAGTAGAAGTAGTCACACACACACATTTTAACACAAATAGAGTAATACTTTGGCATTGTTGCCTTTATCAAACACAAATAAGAAGAGAGTACAAATAACACAAACAATGGATTACTCCATTTTGAATTTTAAAAAAGAAAATGTTAGAATCACATTATGCCAACTGTTTTTGGGAGCAAAGATAAATTCCTTGATTAAGGTTAATATTAATAGACAATTGATGATGATGATAATCAAGGAATTTATCTTTGCTCCCAAAAACAGTTGGCACAGTGTGTTTCTATCAGTTTCTTTTTTAAAATTCAAAATGGAGTAATCCATTGTTTGTGTTATTTGTACTCTGTTCTTCTTTGTGTCTGATAAAGGCAACAATGCTGAAATATCATTCTACTTGTGTTAAAATGTGTGTGTGACTACTTCTACTATAGAAAATAGAAGAAAGGAAGAAGATGTCACCTTTGTGCATTGGACTCTTCCCACATTTTTCCTCTTTCCCTAGGTGGGCTTTCTTCATCAAATTTATTCTTAGTAGTTGATTTTTCCTTTTTCTTTAGTTTTATCAATTTCTTTTATTATAAAATTATTTAGCCATTAGGCCACCCAATTTTTAAACATATTTATCACACTAGTAAGTTATGCTTACACAGTTCACACTTGGGTGAGATTTTAATCATTACACTCATTGGAGTATTGAAAACTAAATTAAGAAATACTAATTGTAGTGCTTGTATGTTTTAGTTCCTAGCTTCTTAAGCATATTCATAGGGGCTACCATTTTGAACACTTGCTAACGTCATTGCAATAGTTGAGGTGGCGTATCAATGTCTGGTGTAATCTTTCGAAAACACGTGGTGTTTCTTGAACCTTATCACATGCAGCACCTATGCTGGCTAACAGGTCTTCCTTGGATTCAATGGCTGTCTCGTACACCAAGGCTTTGAAAGAGCCCCACAGAAAGAAGTCTAATGGTTTAAGGTAAGGAGAGCGTGGTGGCCACGCAACAGCCATACAGGCTGCCTACCTGGCAAGAATTAACACTCGTCTTTGAAATCAAACATGCATGATTATCTCGGAAACGAAGAAAGCTAGACAGTTTCTCCAAAACACCTTATTTTAAAAATTTTTACTCCATGTTTTGTAATCTTAAGTCAAAATTAGTAATACTTACTTTGACATATTTTATTGCAGAAAAAAGTATTACAACCCTCCCCTTTTTTATATGATGGGGGTGGGTAACGGTAACAGCACATTTAGTTTACTAATGATCAAGGTTTCAATAAGTAGTATACAAAGATTCGTTGTAATACCCTAAGCAGTTCTCATAATATTTCACACAACAGTCGTTTTTAGCTCTATCTTTAGGGGTGAATGAATAGCGTCCTTAATATTTAAGATATGCCAGGCCTCCACCGTGGTTCGGATTCCACGTTAAACTGTAGGTCCTCCATTTCATCTCACAATCGCCCTACCATTACACGTTAGCGTAAGTGCATATAGCCTGAACGGGTAGTAAGACGCGCTGCTAATAATAATAATAATAATAATATTTAAGATGGACCCTAGGTTGCTGATGTGTATTATTCTATTTTCACCCAAGGAATAGCCTGCCAAAGTTTGATGCAATGTTTTAGATACACGTGTGTGTGTATAAATGTAATCAAATAAAATATTTCAAGATTAATAGTTTAGGGAGCTATTTCAAAGTTGTGTTGTGAAATATACTGTATTCACCCGAATCCAAGACGACCACGAATCTAAGACGACAACCAGTTTTTCAGTGGCTTTGGATATCTTTTTTTAAAAGTGGTATTTATTTTATTATGAATGAAGAAAATAATAATTGTTCAACATATTTTGTAATGCTAACAAATTGTTTTTATATACAAAATAAAACACCTATGAGGTGAAGTCAATGAAACTGATGGAAATACTCAAAAAGATTGGCATCGACTGGAGGGACAGAAGACTGATTGCAAACCTGTACCTGGGACAGCGAGTTAAAGTGAGGCTGAATGATGGAGAGAGTAACAGAGTATAGATAAGGAGAGAAGTGAGATAGAGATGCTGTTTGTCAGCCAGTCTGTTCAACTTGTACGGAGAGTGGCTCGTTAGGGAAGCCCTAGAGGAACGTGGCAATCTTAAGATAAGAGGACGCGTCATCAATGTAATAAAATACTCAGATGATCTAGCATTGCTGGTCAGAAATAAGGAAGAGTTGGATAAAATGGTGGACCAGCTGATGGAGATATGTCATGGTGATCAACAATGAGAAGTCAAAACTTATGGTGATTTAAAAAAATGAAGAACCGCGGAAAATCAATATTGTAAACCAGAAGTTGGAAAGCATAGAAAAGTTAAAGTACCTGGGAAGTCTGCAGACAAAGGATGTTTACTGCACCAAGGAGCTTAGTTCGAGGTTCGCCATGGGCAAGGAAGCCTTCAACAGGAAGAGTTTACTACTGACCAGCGAATGAGTTTGGAACTGAGGGGGAAACTGATTAAATACTACATTTGGGGCATCATCCTGTATGGAGCATAAACTTTGACTCTTAGGAAGATTGAATAAAAAAACTTGAAGAGCTTTGAAATGTGGAGCTGGAGAAGACTTTAGAGGATCAGATGGATAGACAAGGATACAAATGAAGAAATTATAAGAAGAGTGGGTGAGAAGAGAACCATTTTAGATGTGAATTTTTTGGTACAAAGCAAACTTGATCGGAGACACCCTTAGAAAGAACTGTCTTCGACATGATGTCATTGAAGAAAAAGTTAAGAGAAAAGGGAGCTTAGGAAGGAGGAAGATTCAAATATTGAATCTAAATTATACTTTTAAAATATCACTCATTATCGAAATGGGGTGACCTGGCGGTCTAGGGGTAAGGTGTCAGACTTCTGTGCTGGCGGCCGGGGTTCAATCCTCGGTCCCGGCACAGATTTATCTGATTACCAAACCCTTCCTTCATCTCTGACAAGACATCTTGTGAATGTGGGGAATGCCAGGATCCCACGTTAAACTGTAAGTCCTCCATTTCATCTCACAATCACCCTACCATTACACATTAGCGTAAGTGCGTATAACCCTAACGGGTAGTAAGACTCGGTGCTAATAATAATAATAATAATTATCGAAATGAAATGTGTTTTTAAAAATATACAATGTGAGAAAGTATTTATTATAATGTCATACCCTTTATTTATAGTTATAACTGCTTGCCGTATATTTCATTGCTTGGACATATTTTTATTTGAGGTGCTAACAAATGAAAGCCAGTTTGTGTATTATGAAGAACAATTAAAGACTTTCAGAATAGCAGGTATAACAGTGGACATTGTTTTAGACCTCAAAACAAACAATATAATAATTGCTGTTAAAGCTAAACATTTTGTTAAGTAATATTTGAACATAGTCGATTTCTTTATCTCGGATAAGTATACAATAATTATTAAATAAATTTGTTTTACTGTGGTACTTTGCGTATACTTTCCAAACACAAGGTCATATAAGAACACAATTTATTAACCAACCTAACCTCGTTTTTTGTGACCCGCATCTTACTACCAGCTTTTGGCAAGGTAGGGTTAGGGATGGAGGTGTTAAAGTATTACATAAGCGCATTTTTGGCTATTTTAGAACCCTTCTACCCCTTGTCAGCAAAAATAAGCAAATATTGAATCACCTCCCCCTAAGGTGCTTATCTAATACAGTAAATACCCACGAGGATGATACAATTAGGATAAATTGTAACTTATTATTATTATTATTATTATTAGCACTGCGTCTTACTACCCGTTCGGGTTATACGCACTTACGCTAATGTGTAATGGTAGGGTGATTGTGAGATGAAATGGAGGACCTACAGTTTAACGTGGGATCCGAACCACGGTGGAGGCCTAGCATTCCTCACATTCACAAGATGTCTTGTCAGAGGTGAAAATTGTAACTAAGTTTTAATTTTGCGGAGGGAATGATTTAAGCTTTAGTCTGCGTGTCCACTGGTACAGATCAGGTGCTATAAAACTTACAGCTCGCTAATGATTGACTACTCGCATCACCTATAAAGATAGCCGGCACCGTGGTGTAGTGGTCAGTGTACCTGGCTACGAGTCTAGGGGTCCCGGGCTCGATTCCCGGTTGATACCACGGGTATTTTTCCTGAAAGGGGAATTACCCCAACGGCCACCAGGGGTTTAAATAATTAGTCTTAAGTTAGGTTGTGAGTATGTCCACTGGTTCCATACTCATCACCTCGGGACATGCAAAGAGCCTCCACAGAGAGGATGTACTATTAATTAGTACTTTCGGGTCTTCCCCGTACATTGGTACATTAGTACTGAATAATATTTCCTGGGCTACGAGTGATGTAGTACATATGAGCACTCTAATACTGATATTACTTCTAAAGGTTTACTATTTATATCCTGGATTAGAGATGAGATTAAATAAATGTGTTCTATGCTCTAAGCATCTTGAAGGTGGTAATAAACACATTTCTTCATGATAGCTATTCAATAAAATAGTTACTAGATAGGCCTAGCCTTTGACAAGCCATAAAAGGCGTTTAGTAAAATAATATATATATTTACTTGAAATGGGAGACTCGAATCCTCTGGTATTCTAAAGATTGGAGATTCCTGAATACCATTATTAAACCCCTAACTTGTTATAGAATTATATAGATTTGTGTAATTGGGAGAGTAAGAAAATCACAAAAATAGACAAAATTGGATTAATATCATTAATTTACTACAGTGTTCTCTTTGTTGTTGATGACATAATAGACACGACGAACAAAATATATTTTGTTAGTTTCGATGGCCGCATAATCTAAGGCGTCACTCTCGTGCTAGATTAGACTCAATAACACGGAGATTCGATTTGAATTTGAGATTTAAAATTCGAATTCGAAATTCAGATTCAATAAATAAAGAATTTGATCCATACAAATCTATTATATCAAAACATTTTATTGGCCAAAATAAATCAAATATTTCTCCAGTAGAAATCTAGAGTTTAATTTTCCACACTTGGTTATATCAACAGTTGTTGGTATCCTGGAATTGAATGACAACTTTTTCTCTTCATTTAAAATGTTTCTCATCTAATGCCGCTATGCTCATGACATATTCAACAACTGTTGATATCACCGTGTGGAGAAAATTAAACTCTAGGTTTCTAATGAGGTAAATCTTATTTATTTTGGCCAAAAGAAAAAAGATTTTATACAAAAACTGCAAACTTCTCGCGTCCTCTTTATCCTCACCTCAATCCATGTTGCCCGACATAATTTGAAATAAAAATAATTTATTGTAATAAAACATGTTTAATCAAATACAGAATTACCTCCTTAGCCAGAGATACAGAAACGTTTTAGGGGTGTACAACTGTGAAATATTTTCTGACTAAACTTTTATAAGATAGGTAGATTCAAATTGTGAACATTGAAATTAACTTATTTAAAGATTTAATTTTTTTTTATTACCACACTTTTTTTTTACACTGTTGACAACATACATTTTATACGAGTATATTAAAAAACTCACACTAATATTTAACTTATTTATGGGCCTTGGTTCGATTCACTGCCCAGATCTTATTTTAGGAACTTTATTTAACTCATATAACTTATATAGGATAGGCCTATGTACTTAGCTTTTAAGCTACAATTAGTTTTTTAAAATTGGGTGACCTGGCGGTCTAGGGGTAAGGTGTCAGACTTCTGTGCTGGCGGCCGGGGTTCAATCCTCGGTCCCGGCACAGATTTATCTGATTACCAAACCCTTCCTTCACCTCTGACAAGACATCTTGTGAATGTGAGGAATGCCAGGCCTCCACCGTGGTTCGGATTCCACGTTAAA
>CABEEJ010001280.1:22198-34706 GCA_901482245.1 Timema douglasi | reverse complement strand
GGGGGGGGGGGGGGACATTTCACCAGTGGCGTATTCTGAGGAAAATTAATAGGTATGCTGTACTTCAAAAGTTGCAACGGAGATTTGGGGGCCGAGGACCCTCAACTACCGCTGTCCAAGAACGTCAAGGGATTATTCCAAGGGATACATTTGAAGATGTGTCCATATAGAGCAGTGGTTCTCGAACATTTATTATTTCCCTTTAACTGTATGCTATCTTTGGAAATGTTGAGTCCCCTTTAATATTCTCTCTTGTTTTATTTATCTATAACGATGATAACCACCCACTCAAAATGTAATAAAAGTCACTCCATGGTGTCAGCCCGCATTCAGGCTATAACTACCGAGTGGCTACCAAACTGTTTGGCGAATTTGTGCCAACTCTTGCGGATAGAGGGTGTCATGGGGTCAGCACTATGATGACTCCAGCCATTAAGCTCGGCTTTCTATACCGGAGCCACTACTACTTTATTCGAGTAGCTCCTGATTTATCCACCCTAGGCTGAATCTAGCCCCTTCCAGACCCACTGCTTCCAAGATAATCTGGACGCACCGGGAATCAAACCCGGGACCTCTGGGTCCGTAGCCAGAACCTATGACCACTAGACCATATAGGCAGCCCTCAAATTGTAATATCTACATGGTTAGAAATTTAAGTAGATATTAATGTCGGGGCTAAGAGTGGTATGGGCACATTTCTGAATGCATAAGAGAGACAGATCCTATTAAATTAGCCTAGTGTAATTAGAAGCACACAGTTAGCAATACTCACAGCAAACAATCATAATAAGAGTAAAATGAATGTGATACATCGATCAAGCGCCCATCAGATCTTGGTGAGAGGGAATCAGGTGGATTGTCCAACTCACGTTGCAATTAAAACTATTTCATAAAACCAACTTATCTCCCACAATGCTGCTTGGAAACAAACGAGTCTCCCAACTTGAGAATTTATCCTCCAGAAGCTATTTAGATGAGTAAACTGACTAACATAGGGGAGATTATCTCGTACTATTGATACTCTATCGCTACGTCATTGGTTTATTGCTAAGATATTTACACATATCTTTTGCTATAAGCAGTGGTGCACCCAAGGGGGGGAGGGGCAAACAGGGTACTTGACCCCCTTCCCCCTCTTTTCCCAACACCACAAATAATGTTAATAGGAATTTAAATAATATTAAGTATAGCTAAAATATTTAGCATTGAAGATGTGTCGAATGTATATGCTACATTCTAAGACCAGGCTTCAGACTTAAGCCTAATATTCAAAATGTTTAGCGTTACACACAAAATTAACAATTGAAAAAAAACATAAATAATAGCTTCGATACCATTTGCATTATTTACATCTCTTAATTACTATAAAATTACTCCAAATTATTTATAAAAGCATTAAATATTCATAAATATTCTCGGCCTTCAGGGCTCAGGAGGCCTTGCAACCCTAAACCCGCTCTCTCCATCAAAATGTCATTCTTGCTACAACCTTGATTGAATGCCTCCCCCCCAAAGTAAATGGCTGGGTACGCCACTGATTAAGTAAATTATATGAAAATATATTTTATTTTACCTTTTCCTTCTAAATCATCTTGAAATGGTGAAATCACACTCTTTACTTTTGAGATTCTTTGATGTATAATGATATAAAATCACAATGACTAATAAGTCATGATTGTAAAACAAAAACTAAAAGAACACCATTAAAACTCCACGATCCTTTCTACTAAAGAAAAACAAGAATTACCGTCAACCACGGTTAAAGTAGCCTCTTCACTCCCCACTCTATCAGTGCTGAAATGCCTAAATTTGAAAGAGTGGTTAAATGGGTTTGCCAAATACATGATAATACATGTGACTAGAATACCTAACCATAACTCAATGTATTTGATTAGTGTATAATTTAAAGCTTGTTAGGTCTACTAACTATTATTCTACAATTAATTTTATATATATATATATATATTATGTATTTTTACTTAAACTATACTGAATTAGTTTAGTAAATAAACATTGTGACCTTGAATATTTTTACATTAGTTGGCTCAATGCTCAGCTTGCTTCACAGGAACAGCATGACCTGGGTTGTGAAAACCCGAGCTCATTGGCCAATTACTTATGGGCGAGTGGAACCCCCTAGACATTGGGCAAGGTCATTAGAGCCTCCCTAACTTGCCTTGCGTTTTTCAAGTAGCAAGCCCTGGGTTTCCTATTGTGTTAAGTAGAACCTTTTGGAAGAAAAATTAATTAAAACACAGTATTCTTGGAATATGAACCAATATTAGTTTTAAAATTAATAATTCATTACATGTATATTTATTAACAATCCAAACATTAGTGTTTACACAGTTCACACAGACAGCATTGAATTGAACAAAAAAACTAGTCCATATCATTATGGGTATTTGGCGCAAGACTAGCATACGCAGAGAACACGCCATCGCCTTTCACTTTCAACTTCCTCCCGTCAGAGGTGGTCTGACGTGTCTATTGCAGATTTCTTCCATGACTGGCTCGTCAACCACTCGACCGACGCTCGACATTGAATCGATCGCACCTTGATTGTTTATTTACCCGACGCACGCTTCGTTCGTTTTCTGTATAATTTAGTTACTAAGGTAAAATGTCAACTTCAAAATCCAACAAGAAAAAATAGGAGATTACATGAGGTGTGCCGGCAGACCCTTAAAGGGCCCAGGGCTACAAATATGACGTACATTCATAAATACCACTGAAGTGAGGAGTTCTGTGAGTTCCACCGGACGTCAGACAAACCTCAGCACGTTGTCCATCATTTTCCTCAGCATACATATCTAATTATTTCCGCCCTATCTCTGTATTTATATATATTTTTTATCATGGGTCAATTTAATTCTGATACCAATTCAGCTACATCATGGATGATTACGTCGCTATTTAGTCCAATTAAAACATCAGCTTCCACTTTATAGTAACATGAGCAAAAGTGCTTGTGGAAGCTAGAAACAGTCAGTACTCATCAAATAAATGTTTAAACTATTTTATTAAAATATTGTTTATAAACAACATCAATAAACAACAAACTTGAACCGTTGTACAATTAATGTAATCGTATATCTTCACAGATTTATTCATTCTGGACACCTTCAGACTTACTCACTGGAATGTTTAGTTAAAATTTAATAAAAACAATTTATAATTGAACGGATGACTTTATTTTAGTTCCAAGTAGTCGAGGGAGCCCAAAACAAACCGGCCCACCGGGATATCAACCAATGTCCCAGCGGCCTGGTCCACCCCTGGGAGATTATAGGTATATATATTTATATAACCCGCCTCGGTGGCGTAGTTGGATAACGCGCTTGTCGTGTTGAGCTCGACCGCTGAGGACGGGGAGATCGAGGTTCGAACCTCGGTCGGGTGAACTGGGGGTGGTTTTTCCTAAATGGTTTTCCACCGAGATTCGAACCTCGATATCCCCGTCCTCAGCAGTCGAGCTTCAACACAAGCGCGTTAACCAACTACGCCACCGAGGCGGGTAATATTAATATTAAATAACACAATATTTATACGTTATTTCTTTATTTAAAAACATATGTACTAGCTTATTTAATTTATTTTTTGTTTTAAGCACAATATGTATATTTTAGGATCTTTACATCCTAAGCTCTATCCTTGTCATTGTTGATTTCAAGAAGTACAGTTCTACAAGTTCATTGTTGTATCAGTAGTGACTCTAACGTTAAAAATAAAATACATTCATTCGTTCATAAGATTAAAATAAAAAGATAACTCTAAAAAAAACCAAACAACAAAGCTCATGTTTTTATCTGATGGAGACTTCAATGGGCGCGTAAGAAACGATCCCTGTGTGCTGATTGAAGATTACATGTTTATAATCTTGAACTGGGTGTGATTTCAAGATCAAGAGTCTTGAACTACTTAGTTGAGTGGTTGAGGGATGATTGGAACATTTTGTTTGCTTCTATAGTCTAGTGATCAGAGCTCCTGGATAAAGATCCAGTTCCTATGAACAGTGAGTATGGAACGCGGCCTACTGTGGACAAATAAGGAGCTACTTGAATGAAAAGGTAGCGGCTTCGGTCTAGCAAACTGAGATTTACGGTCAGAGGGTTGGTTTTGCTGACTACATGACACCCTATATCCATAGAAGTTGGTACTATCTTGGCCAGTAGACGGTGGCCGCTCGGGCATTATTTAAATTTAGTTTTTTTGTTTTTAAATGTCAATGGTACATGCACATAATAATTCCATAGTTACTGACTCGTGACCACGTTGAAACTAAATCACCCACATCATTGGTCACTTGGTCTGAGGCGTTAAACTTGCGATAGACTTGATTACTTGTGTATGAGGAGGACGTAGTTTGAATCCTGGACCTGTTTAGAAGGAAGGGATTTTCATAATTTTGATCCTCATTTTTTTTTGTCTCTAATATAATGCTGGTGTATTTCTTCTACGCTTCGGACCTTATCTCCTTAAGGTGGAATTGCAAGGGTTGCGAGCTAAGGGCAGTATTTTTTTCAGTTATTAAAACAAAAAAAGTGTTTTCTTCCAAATAAATCAAACATTGCTTCAATAGAAACAAATAGTTTAATTTTCTCCCTGTGGTGATATCAACAGTTGTTGAATATCTGTCGAGGGTGTCTAAGAATTTAATGACAACTTTTTCTCTTCATTTAAAAAGTTTCTTATCTAATGTCGTTATGCTCCTGACATATATTCAACAACTGTTGATATCACCATTAGTAGAAAGTTAAGCTATATGTTTGTACTGGAGAAATATTTTATTTATTTTGCGATAAAAATTGTTGGCCATAAAAACTGCAAGGGCACTGAACATTTATCACGTTACCTATATCCCAACTCAAATAAGAATGTTAGTAGGCTTTTAAAAAAAATAAAGCATTAATTATGATCTATTTTTTCAAGAAAATTCTTTAAGTGATTAAGATTAATAACCGACAATCTACCAGATATAGTCACACATGAGCTATGTTTTGCATATCTAATTTAACATATAACAACATTTCCTAGTATTCAACAGTCAAAATTTTATTGAACAATTTCAACAAATATATAATAAGTTATAATCTATAAATAGTGATTCAATTATTTGATATAATTATAGTTCACTTCTTATAAAAGGTCAAATTTAACAGTTTATATAATTTGCGTATCATTTATAAGGTAAAGTAATTAATGAATGGGGCTGACATTTAGTATAACTACACATTCAAATGTCCGACACCTCAGCTCAGTCGGTAGCATGTCTGTCTAGTGAGCTAAGGTTCCCGGGTTCGATTCCCAACATGTTCGAAATATTTATAATTGGTGAAATGAAGGATTATCCTTTCACAGTGATGAATTAACGGCTGGGGACGGGATGTTGTGTCTCTCCTAGTCTTAAGAGGAATTAAAAGGCATATGAAGCTACGATGGGCCTTGCAAGCTGTAGTGGAAAATAGATGGCTTGAATAAAAAACTGATCCAGGCCATAAGCTGGAGACAGTAACGCATGTAGAAAAAAACCCATTCATATGAAGTGCATAGAGTTCTCCCCATGTAACACCATGTAGATATTAGATCCTCTCCATGTTACACCATGTAGACATTAGAGCTCCTCCATGTTACACAATGTAGACAGCAATTTTTCCATCTCCCATTTTGAGCCATCTTACGTTGCGCATGCGCATAGCGTAACTTGGGCTCCTTGATAAACAGACGCAGTGGCAGTGCTGGATTGTTGAAAATAACTAAAGAAGTGTTGAAGTTTGGTTTTAAGTTTCTTTCACGTTCATTTTAGTAATAGTAAATCTAGGATTTATATTTACTAAATGTGTTTATATTTAAAAAAATGAGGCGTTAATTGAGCAAGTCATACCTCCACCTCCTAAATTTTCTTCGTCTTTTAAAACAGATGTTAACAGCAGCATCTTCTTTTCCTCAGTACTATCATCTGAACTCAAACAAGACATTTTGGAGAACGCCGTCATAACTAAACTTCGCTGGAGCAGACCAGAAAGAAACAACTCAGATTTCTGGAGCATAACTTAGCTTTGCATTCTGCGTGTATCGGCCTCTTACACCGGTTTAACCGGGGGATTGAAACGAATGACACGATCCCTGATCTCGTCATAACGTCACAGAAGAATGGTGCAGCATATTAAATAACCAACGGCTTCCAGACAATACAACCGTCGCGGTTACATCATGGGCCACCGAGGAGGAAGAAGAGGTGTCATGATACGTCTACGTCTTACGTCACCGGCTTAGAGAACCGGGGTACGACAGCAACTCCGGTATTCCCGATGTCGTACAATGAACCAGAGAACAACCACTTCAGAAACCAGTTGAGGTAATTTGTTGATGTTTTTATTATTATTAGCACCGCGTCTTACTACCCGTTCGGGTTATACGCACTTACGCTAATGTGTAATGGTAGGGTGATTGTGAGATGAAATGAAGGACCTACAGTTTAACGTGGGATCCGAACCACGGTGGAGGCCTGGCATTCCCCACATTCACAAGATGTCTTGTCAGAGGGGAAGGAAGGGTTTGGTAATCAGATAAATCTTTGCCGGGACCGAGGATTGAACCCCGGCCGCCAGCATAGAAGTCTGACACCTTACCCCTAGACCGCCAGATGTTTTTAAATGTGTATTATGTTTGGGGAAGAACAATGACGCACAATAATGTGTAGATAGAATAGCTAAATTTACCATTGGTGTGTTGAGGCGAGAGTTTAGCACGTCTGGCAATAAGTCTTGCAGCCCACACCGGTGAGCGAATACCCTAAGGTATCACGTTTACCATAAATTTGTATCCAATGTTGTTTTTACTAAATGGTTTTCCTCTTTACATCCACGTAAATGTGGGGTGAATCTTATCTAGTATTGCACCTTTCCAATTCCTAGCCGATGGGCGTAACTAATATAATTGCGTAAAGCCAAACTTATAATATGATGGGGTGTATATATATTCTTCACGTCATTCTACTGTGTATATATACACCAATGCTCATACGGTATGAGCCGTCAGGCTTTCAATAGACATGAAACTTTATATATAAATATATAGTTTACTGACTACAGCTTATAAATCGTGGCCTCCGTGATGGGTTGGAGTATATTACAAGCCTGACGTCTTAGACAATGTAACTACAGTTAAGGGTTACTGTCTATTGCAAGCTCGACGCCTTATACTGTATGAGCACACCGGTGTGGTTATAAAGATGCTAAAATGTTTGGTCCGTTGTTAAATATGCTGATGCTGCGTTTGTCACGTGCTGACACTGTCGGTGTCCTTTGAGTTTGTTTCAATCGATGTCCTTTGAGTTTGTTCCAANCGTCTTACTACCCGTTCGGGTTATACGCACTTACGCTAATGTGTAATGGTAGGGTGATTGTGAGATGAAATGAAGGACCTACAGTTTAACGTGGGATCCGAACCACGGTGGAGGCCTGGCATTCCCCACATTCACAAGATGTCTTGTCAGAGGGGAAGGAAGGGTTTGGTAATCAGATAAATCTTTGCCGGGACCGAGGATTGAACCCCGGCCGCCAGCATAGAAGTCTGACACCTTACCCCTAGACCGCCAGATGTTTTTAAATGTGTATTATGTTTGGGGAAGAACAATGACGCACAATAATGTGTAGATAGAATAGCTAAATTTACCATTGGTGTGTTGAGGCGAGAGTTTAGCACGTCTGGCAATAAGTCTTGCAGCCCACACCGGTGAGCGAATACCCTAAGGTATCACGTTTACCATAAATTTGTATCCAATGTTGTTTTTACTAAATGGTTTTCCTCTTTACATCCACGTAAATGTGGGGTGAATCTTATCTAGTATTGCACCTTTCCAATTCCTAGCCGATGGGCGTAACTAATATAATTGCGTAAAGCCAAACTTATAATATGATGGGGTGTATATATATTCTTCACGTCATTCTACTGTGTATATATACACCAATGCTCATACGGTATGAGCCGTCAGGCTTTCAATAGACATGAAACTTTATATATAAATATATAGTTTACTGACTACAGCTTATAAATCGTGGCCTCCGTGATGGGTTGGAGTATATTACAAGCCTGACGTCTTAGACAATGTAACTACAGTTAAGGGTTACTGTCTATTGCAAGCTCGACGCCTTATACTGTATGAGCACACCGGTGTGGTTATAAAGATGCTAAAATGTTTGGTCCGTTGTTAAATATGCTGATGCTGCGTTTGTCACGTGCTGACACTGTCGGTGTCCTTTGAGTTTGTTTCAATCGATGTCCTTTGAGTTTGTTCCAATCGGTGTACTTTGAGCTGAGTTTGTTCCAATCGATGTCCAAATTTTGAGAAAACAGATCGCCCCAATCATGAATATTTCGGTCCCGCTTTCCAATCCTCTCTTAGTTTTATAAGGAGCCCGTGGACATGGTTTAGCTGTGAAATATATCTCCGGACCTTGTTATTACCTCTCGTTAGTAATTGGGTCCTCGTGACGTGGTCGCCATTTCAACAGAGCTCGCGAAGGAGGAAGCACATTCGACCGATCCGAAATTTTACGAGGAAATACAAACATCGCCAATAATAATATTATTAATACTATTTACGACCTTATTTTGTTTGTTTCGGTTATTCCTCCCCCTTCCCCCTTATTACTAAACACGCAATCTTTTTATTTCGTGACATGCGACGACGCCGAATTTTCTTTAGTTGAACGTTATGATGTGATTGTGATCACGATAACTGTATTCCATCGCGGTTGCATAAATAGTGATAGTGAGATAAGTGTTGCAACTGAACTGACATGCAACTTATGTAGACAATATCTTGTGAGTTATGGCCCGTAACTTTCTTTGTTTAAAAAAAATAAAATAATGTAGTACGTTGAATAACATCAGGGCTTGGATTCACTAAAGGCTACAAATCTGTTACGTTGCAAGAATAGAAATGNTGGTTCGGATTCCACGTTAAACTGTAGGTCCTCCATTTCATCTCACAATCACCCTACCATTACACATTAGCGTAAGTGCGTATAACCCGAACGGGTAGTAAGACGCGGTGCTAATAATAATAATAATAATAATAATAATAATAATAATAGTGTAGAAGTGTAGATAAACAAGACGATAACTGATTACAAATAAATGATACGGAACTCCGCACGGACTTTCTCACTCTATTGTTTAAAAATTGGAGATTTGTACTCAAAGCTCGTAATATATGTGGAATTAATATAACACACACTAGCAAACCCGGGCAAAAATTGCGGTATACTTACGTAAAACATTTTTGGATTATCGGTTTTAAATTTTATAATTTTATTTTTAAAGAATTAAAGTCCTCATTTGTTTATTGGGACCAATAAAAAAGATAAATATTGAGTCCACAAGGGTCAACACTTCGTATTATATTAAAATTTGGACTTACGTTTAAAATTTCCGATATTTTACTAGGGGTTGCACATTTTATGGTTATCAGATTGTTATTAAATTCTTCATTTATAAATTTAGACCAATAAAAAGGTAAATATTGCCTATTGAGTTTAAAATGATAGAGATAGATCATTGTTGTACAAACATTTCCCCGACAAGTCCGAGATAAAAAAAAAAGATATATTTTTATTAGAAGTTAAAGGAAAAAGAACATTAACTTTTTGAGAGACTTATTTATTTACTTACTCTGTGGCATTAGAGAATTATGGCGTTAAAACTTAAGTACGAGTAGCATCTCTGTACAACTAAAGCTCACAAAATTGCTTTAATATATTTGCCAACATCTCAGACATAATAATAATAATGGTTTTTTTTTCACTTTTGAAATTATGACACTGATCTACATTTCAAATGTGTCTAAAGTATAAGGATCAAAATTCAAAAGGTAATTAATATGGCATTTGACTATAAGTAAAAAACGAGTGTTAACCATAGGTGGGAGTCAATCGCAGGTCTTTCGTCTAGGGTGCCAATTTATCTTGCCCTTTTACTACAAACCCTCTTTGAGTCCAGGGCGTGGTAAGAAAGAGTTTTATGACTTGGTGAATTTTCACCCGGGTACGACTCGTCATATTTTGACGATTGAAAGTTCTTACAAAGGGCGGTATGCAAGTACGATGTCAAGCCTCTCAGACAAAATAGATTTTCTCGAAATCTGCTCTAACGATTTTGATTAAAATTCGTATCTAGGTATTGATTAAGATTATAAACAAACTGACTATTTTCATTTTCCCGTGAAAATGACTTTGCAAAATTGTAGTACTATTAAAAATAAAAAAATAATTATATGAAATATATTTTTATAAAACCAACAAAATAAAAAGATAACTCAAAAAAATAAACCAAACAACAAAGCTCATGTTTTTATCTGATGGAGACTTCAATGGGCGCGTAAGAAACGATCCATGTGTGAAGATTACATGTTTATAATCTTGAACTGGATGGGATTTCAAGATCAAGAGACTTGAACTCTCAGATGTTATTCTTGAACGTTTGGCTGGTGATGAATTCTTACACAGAGCTACTGCACCTTCTTAAGTGACTGGTTTGCTTGTAAAGTTAACACGACTGATGATAAAATAACAGATATTTGTTACAATGGCGAAAAACATGGTTTTTATTGCGGAAGAGCGACTCCATTTATTGGAACCGATCAAGAAACATGTTATAGTAAACATATTTTTAAAAAAATATCAGGATTATGGGAGATGACCGAAGAAAGGAACGTGGGTAGAAATAACCAGGAATTTTAACTCTACCGGTAATCGCCAAAAGGTGTGAGGTTTGATCAGTAAATAATGTCATAGGCCTCTCATTTGGATCTTTTATATTAAACCGATGTTGAGTAGTTGGTCTATCGAAATCTAGGTCATCTAGGCCCGCCATATTCTATCGAGAAAACAAAGCGATATCAAAATACAGGCTGTCTCGATGGTCCATGCGCGCCGCGCCATCTTGAGGAAATATCATCCAAGTATGAAGCCAAGTACAGCCGAAAACCTTCTCGGGAGAAAACTTCTCCGCGACTAACTTTTATCGCGTCATTTCTTGGAATTGAGCCTCTTGATCGTCCTAACAAGCCAATCCACGCGTCTAGTACCTTAGACGGCGGTTACATTGGATTCAAAGACGTTGTACAGGTGCTTACAAAATCGTCAGTTAGTTGTTTCAACTACAATAGCCTCATGGCTTCTTTGGTGCTGACTGACAGCTCACAGCTGAATTCTTACAGTCAACATTTAGGTATATATCAAAATTTTGACTGTCAGAAGCGACAGTTGCTAAACACATGTTTTTGCAGATCATTTGGCTCGGCGTAGGAATACATAATTTGGTCTGGTAACTTTTCAAAGTCGTCAGCTATCAGTTGTGAGCTGTCACTCAGCACCAAAGAAGCTATGGGGCTACTGTAAGTACTGTCTGAATTTTACGTTTTGGAAAGTCCTGCGTTAAAGGTTATCTTATTGTAGAAGAAACGTGTATGGGCGAACATCTATTTTTCATCAAGGAATGTGATCGTTTGAAGAACTCAGGCGTGATGACCAGAAATTATTTGAAGATACTCTAATAAAACAATCTACATTCGATTCCATAGATTCCTTTCTGGAACCATTTTGAACATCCAACCCTGCTATTTTTTCTTACAACGAAGGGTGAAAAAATACATTAAATTAGTATCGAAGACCTCGTGTGAGCTCGTAATAATATGTTGCAAGAACTATAACAACACGCATAGAGTTGTTCTCATTATTTCGTGAGGATTCGTAAGACTTCGGGGGACTAATAATTTTTCTAGCGAATTCTTATCCTGTGTTAACGCGACCTTGCTTGTACTTCGGGCATGGTTGTCTTTTTCTTGAAAACGGCCCAAGATGTGAGACCTCCAGAACTTACTTTTTTTTAAATTACGATAACTATTTGTCGTAAAAAGCTTTGTGTCGTAGATCACTCATCCAGATGATATGTAATATTGATTATAAGAGTCCATATAATGGCTTTTATTTTATTTTATATTATATTATATCAACTCACCATCTCTTATGGATGCTGATTGGTAAAAAAAATGAAGATATATTGAACACATTAAAAATCAAAAGGGTTTTTCATAATTTTCAAACTTAATGGGTGGTTCAATAATAAGTGAGAACAGAACATACCTCAAGGTCACCGGTGTAAGTTGCGTGATAGGTGAGTTTTAATATATTTTTTAATGTATAGTAAAATATTTATGTACCTCGACAACAAATTTTTATTATTGTGTTCTTGATGGCTATAAATTGTGTTTAATTTATACTGCCCCAACCATCTTTTAGTTAATTTTAAAAATATATAATACACATTTTAAAATTCCAGCTTTGAGGTGAACATGTCCATGCACAAGAGGTACTTTTTGAAAATGTTGGACCCCTGCCTGTGATAGGTATCGTGCAGTGCCCATTACACACACACACACACACACACACACACACACACACACACACACACACACACACACACACACACACTTTATTTTATT
>CABEEJ010001280.1:0-19643 GCA_901482245.1 Timema douglasi | reverse complement strand
ACCTTGACTGATTACACTATGGCCCTATCTTATATGACACACCATAGTGGAACCAACCAAGGTAGCAGTCTTACCTTGACTGATTACACTATGGCCCTATCTTATATGACACACCATAGTAGAACCAACCAAGGTAGCAGTCTTACCTTGACTGATTACACTATGGTCCTATATTATAAGACACACCATAGTAGAACCAACCAAGGTAGCAGTCTAGGCCGGCTAGGACTAGGCCTAGAGGGCACTATTCAGGGGGCGGCAGGGCATGATGGCATTTTTTTTTTCAATTGTGTTATTTGTATTTCATATTTTAATATTTAATCTACCAAATGGAAGTGTATCGTCCTCGGCTCACCCCCCACCCCCTTCCCCACAACAATGTTATTGTGCATCATCCTTCGACTCCCTCCGGTTGTATTGTCTTAGTTGTTTTTACATAAGAAATACTTCCAGAGCAGATATCGTCAACATAAACTGGTGTTAATTTATGTAACAATGACAATAAAATACTTCTATCTCTATATTCCAAAGATGACGTAAAATGTACGATTGCAATAGGAGTAAGACCGGGAAATGCAGTTGACAATCGCCAGGGGCGTATTTCCGTACCTTGTAGAGACCCAGGCATGTGACGGGAAATTAATGACGGAACTACGAGATTATGTGGTAGTTCCCGGTGTCGAACAAAACTTGGACGCAGGCTTCAATGCTTCAAAGCGCGAGTATAATCCGTTCACCGTAGGAATTGTTTTCTGAAAGGCCTTTTTCCTTTCCAGAATCATATTATATAGTAGAATATTGGTAGGAAAAAAGACCTTTCAGAGAGTAATTCCTACCGTGAATGGAGTATACACCTGATAAAGAAAGACATATTACAAGGCATATCAACAATGGGTGAGGACAGGTTATCTGACATGGTACCGCTGAACATTGAGGGAAAGATGCTGCATGATGTGACGTAATTTGCCACCCTACCGTGTATTTCCCTATGTTTTCTACTTTTGTGAACAATTTCTAATTTATTTTCGCGTGAAATCTTCGAAGTTCGCCAGATGGTTGCCGGCCTGACTAATGATACTATTTACATCTATTAAATAAAATAAAAGGACGGAAGGAACAACGTAAAACAATGTTTTAAATAATTTAAATAAGGAATTTTGATTTAAGGAAGAACACTTACCTTTTATTAAACATATTAATTATCCTTTTAAGAAGTGTGTTTGACTCTTGTATTCATTTTCAAAGTCGACCATGTTTGTTTTAACGCATGCGCAGTGCTATCAAACAAGTGAGTAGCGGACCTCGTGATTTGTAAAAGAAGAAGAAAAGAAGAAAAACAAGCGGGCTGTTCAATTTTTGACAGAAGGAAATAGACATTTAATTCTTTATAAAAACATTATTCACATTCAATTGGTTATATTTCAATATTTATATTAAACCTGCATTTCATTTGATTTTTTCCCTAGTCCATAGCCAACCATTTATTTTCGTTTTTTTAAAATATATTAGCTTTCTCTTTGGACTTGGAAGTAAGAATAGAACATTTTTTAAAATTTAAGATTGGAAGGTTTTTTTGAATAGTGGAGAGGTCTTCTTCCTGGTTGTTGGTCCAACATGGAGCAAAATCTGTGGAGCTCCCAATTCAAATTATTTTATAGTGAATGTAAGGTTGTGAATTAAAGTAAAAGTAGCAAAAATAGAAAACTAAGTGTGTGTGCAAGAACTATACTATTTATTTTCGTTTAAATTGTGGAAGAATTTGAAGTGAAACAAATTTATGAGGATGGTGTTTCAATATGGACTAATTATTCATGGGTGAGGTCAAACCAATTCTTCAACTTTCAATTATTGCAATAGTTTTTTTTTCTTTCTCCTATATAAATCAGAATTCATTTACTTCCAGAAAGACAGACTAATTCAGAGAATTGATTAACATTTTATTTTATGCCTAATTATTAATGTTATTGATTGTATATTTTTTTTCTCTCTTCTTTTTGGTTTCAACAATACTGTTCTATACTTTGTTAAATTAGAATTATAACTAACCGGAGTTCCATAGGTAGGATTTGGATGTGGTAAAAGGCAAACAACAATAAATCAACAAAAGTATCAACAATTGTTATTTTATACATTTATTTTTATTTGTAGCCTAAATTACATTTTACTTCAACAATCCATTTTTATCTAAATTGTTCATGTTTTTTAGTTTTAAGTTTACCCAGTGGTCCCGAGTTTGAGAGTCGTCGTGCCACTGAGTTGATAGCCGAGGTAAATGTTTTTTCCTTTTGATTATTATTTTCCCCCTAGATACTAGGGGTGGCGCCCAACAAAAACACAATTATAAAGATAAATAATAATACACACATTTATCTATCACACTGAAAAAAGTTATATATATATTTTATATTTATTCATTACAATGACAAGAATTTCAATGACATTATCAATACATTTGCCCAACGAAAGGCAAGAAGGGATGCTTTCCCAAAATATGAAGTAACAGCGAACTGACAAGTGATGACGTGAGTTAAATTCATAAATATTAACATCTGAAAATTTTATCATTTTTATAAGAAGTTTATTCAATGAGCTCGTATTGTTAAAACTTAATGTATATTGTTTAGTAGAATACATTTTGTTATGCATAACATATTCAATATTTAAAAATATTTAAAGTTCGTAGTAATTTTTTACTAAATTTTGTAGGCCCTACCTGTTAGGTAACCTGTAATTTCTTAAGCTCATTTTTTCGTAAGATTACAATGGAATGGTAGGAGATATTACTGTCCATGGTTGTTGGTTACATACATTCTTAATTTAAAAATTCAATTCAAAACCAAAACTATCATAAAACACTTTAAATTATATATAGAAGTGTATCGCCCTCCTTTAGGTAAGGCGGAAGGGTGGTGAAGGGTAGGAGGCAGGGGGAGGGGGGGCATTTCATCGTGGGCTTACAGGTGGCAGGGTAGTAAATCCAGCCCTTACTATGACCCTATCTTATAAGCTACACCATAGTGGAACCAAGCAAGGTAGCAGTCTTACCTTGACTGATTACACTATGACATCTTATAAGCTACACCATAGTGCACTAGTACAAGGTATGCCCTCTCTCTACCTTATAGGGAAGGTGTTGAAGGGTGCACACAACCTAATCTAGCCTGCCTAATTAATTTTTTTTAGACCAGAAATTCAGGATTTTCACGTCTATTCATTCTCTTTAACTTATGTCTTGATTTTTCATTTCGTCCCGCGTCTTACTACCCGCACGGGCTATAGGTACTTAACAACACTACTGTGAAAGAAAATGAGGAAGTTGTAGTTTAGAGTAAATGCGTCAACATTCGCGTGAAATGAGAGTAGGAAACCACTGGGTAAAAATCGTCCACAGTATGCTGTAGGCGGAATTGTAACCCCTTCCTTTCCGTCACAACGGAAAATCAGACTGTATGAACTTGACACTTAGACCGCGTGTCCACCAATGTTAATATATAACCGCCCGCCTCCCCGTAGTTAGTGATTAGGGTGGTTGATCACAAGTCTGTAAGACCGGGGCTCAAAGCCAGGTGATGTTTTCTAAGATATTTACTATTTGTTTATAGGTTAGTTTGGTCATCCCATTATTAAATATTTATGAGCTATGTTTGGATGTGTGGTAGGCATACTAGACTGAGCTAGTTTGTAAGTCGGGTGTTTATGTATTATTAGAAATTGAACGTTAAGATGTGGTTGAAGGGGACGTGGGAAAACCCTAATGTTATGTAAAATTTTGTATCAAAAAAATTTCTTGGCAAAAATAAATAATATTATTATTATTATTAGCACCGCGTCTTACTACCCGTTTGGGTTATACGCACTTACGCTAATGTGTAATGGTAGGGTGATTGTGAGATGAACTGAAGGACCTACAGTTTAACGTGGGATCCGAACCACGGTGGAGGCCTGGCATTCCCCACATTCACAAGATGTCTTGTCAGAGGTGAAGGAAGGGTTTGGTGATCAGATAAATCTGTGCCGGGACCAAGGATTGAACCCCGGCCGCCAGCACAGAAGTCTGACACCTTAACCCGAGACCACCAGGTCACCTACGAAAAAAAAAAAAATCTCCAGTAAAAGCAAAGAGTTTAATTTTCTTCACACGGTGATATCAACAGCTGTTGAATATCTATCATGAGCATAGCGGCATTAGATGACACAATTTAGATTAAGGAAAAAAATTGTCATTAAATTTCAGGACATCTTGACAGATTTTCAATAATTATTTGTCCAATCACTCGTTTTGTATACAATTTCCAGCTCGTATTTGAACCTGAACCACTCTTATGGAAAATAAGTACCCCCCCTCCTGCACCCCATCTTCTGCTTTCCGTGTAAAGAGTCCAGTCCGGGGAATGGAAAGTGATGTGTGTCAACATATGGTATCAACCGGATGAGAGCAATGTACAGAGAGGATGGATAAAGAAATAAAGACAGACAGACACACAGTATTTACCGAGGAGAGTCCACTGGTAAACTATAGAGTCGAGTTTTATTTGCTCACAGGTACACTCCATATAGCCTGAACCCGACCCCGGCGGTTTGGACGGGCGAGATTCACCGGACGCGGAGTAACCTGAAACATCCTGAAGCGGGTTGCTTTTTTTTTTAGCACCACATTTTATTACTTGTTCGGGCTATATGCTTATTTAATAATTACGCAAATGACTTTTTTTTTTAGCACCGCGTCTTACTACCCGTTCGGGTTATACTCTTTAAGTACTAATTACACTAATGGATTAGGATTTGGGAAGGTTGAATTAGAGTAAATGAACCCGCATTTGCGTGGAGGGGGGTAGTGGAAAACCATTTAGGAAAAACCACCCCCAGTTCGCCCGACCGAGATTCGAACCTCGATCTCCCCGTCCTCAGCAGTCGAGCTCCAACACGACAAGCGCGTTAGCCAACTACGCCACCGATGCGGGTATTACGCTAATGGTTTTAGGGATTAGAGAAGTTATATTTAGAGGAAGTGTACCAACATTTGCGTGGAGGGGGAGCAGAAAATTCTTTCTGGAAAAACCACCCTCAGTACACCCGATTGGGATAGAATCCCGATCTCCCCGTCATCAGCAGTTTGGTCCATTGCAAGAGAAGAGCCTACGACCATGCGGTTGTAATGAAGTTAGTAAAATTTGTATCTGAAAAAAAAAATTTAAGTAAAGGAATCTTATAGTGTGTTTCCGACTATCATATCTACTCCCTCCAATTGAAGGTGTCCTCACGTGGTCTGTGTTTGTTGAAGGCTACATCAACAGGCTGCTGTCAACGAAGATGCTTTTCCTCCTGAGCAGAGTTACTTAACTGTGCTTACCTGAAACATCACGTCATCGTGTGGGCAGCCATCTTGCACATGGACGTTCACATCCATCTCTCGAGGGACATTGTGACGATGATATTGGGGTACTTGCTGGTCTCTTACTGCCTGGCAGGGCTGATTTACACCGCCCTCGAGGCGCCGATAATCTCCCTCCTTGGCGTCGTCCATCTTACTGCCTGACAGGGCTGATTTACACCGCCATTATGTTTGGGCAAAATGTTAAATAACACATACTGTTCATGTGGAGTGAACATAGACACTTTCTTGACAGCCTCCATGTTTTTAGCTAGTAAATTTATGGGCAACGTTGGGTTTTGTCACGTTCATTTGTTGGGTGCGTTCACTGCTTCCTATTTTATCTAAAAAAAATCGCCACTAATTGCGCTTAGATTGTACAATGTTGCAACTATTTTCAAGTTTACACGTTGCCATTTCTCCTGGACGTATCTTGCAAGCCAAGTGATTGTCTGCTGAAAGATTATGGTACATCATTACTAATGTGACGATAAAGCTGGGTAGGGCCAAGCGAAGATCCTGAAAATCATGGCTAAGCTAAGATATAGGTTTATGTATATCATTTTGGGCCTTATGCACTCTGAGCAAAAAATCAATAAAAAAAATCGAGTGGAACCAAGGTGTAATTCACCTTGCGATGCATCTTATTCATCTGCTGATAACACTTCCCCTATTCCTCTGATGAGTATAAACACTCACTTTATTATTTGCATCTGGACAAAATTGACCTACATTTAAAAATTGTCGTTTCCTTTTTTCCTATTCAAGATAAATATATACTTACACACTGTTTTTTTAATCTACCATCTGGCAAAAAGATTCCTACTGGCTGTTTCCGTAAATAAACTAAATAACCGGAGCTGTAAACTATTAAAAAAATACGTTTACAAAAAAACTACTTCAAGAAAAAAAAATGTTTAGAAAATGTAAAACAATTTTTTTAGAATTTTTCCAATTTTTTTTGTTTTTGTTTCGTTAATGCTATAGAGCCCATTTTCACTTGCGATTTTAGAAGCGCGAATTAGTAACGTGACGGCAGCTTGGGGTGATACTTCCTGTGTTTTATTCTAACGTTTCAGTTTTAAAAAAGGACTTCGAGGAAGAGATACTTAAACTTGTTTTATTAAATAGTATAATTTAAAAAAAACGGCAGTAGTATGGTCAGTAAAATGTAAATTATTTGGCTAAACGTTGTTTTTGATTCGTCTTCAAAATGTGGAAAATGAGAATAAAAATATATAAAGGTATTTTTTTAAATAAGTATTACAAATATTTTAAAATTATTATTTGATCTTATGTTCAAATTTATAATAGCATACTTTTAGCAATATCGAGTATTTTAAATAAATACGAAATATTTTATTGTACAAACAAAATGTTACAGTTATGGTTATAGCTTTGATAGGAAATTAAAGTGTGTTCTTTGCTTAAAAATACAATAACAATCCATAATTATTTAATTAAATGCAATAGTCATAATCTTTATATTATACAATCCATCCTTATTTATTAAAATACAATAGCCATAGTCTTTATATGATGAAAACCCATCTTTATTTATTTAAATACAAGTCAAAGTCTTTATATGATACAATACATCCTTATTTAATTAAATACAATAGCCGTAGTCTTTATGATACAACCCATCCTTATTTAATTAGATACAACAGTCAAAGTCTTTATATGATACAGTCCATCCTTATTTAATTAAATACAATAGTCATCATTAAATTGTATTTATGATACAACCCATCCTTATTTAATTAGATACAACAGTCAAAGTCTTTATATGATGCAGTCCATCCTTATTTAATTAAATACATTAGTCAAATAGTTTATAAAATACAATCCATCCTTATTTAATTAAATAATATATTCATAGTCTTTAAATGATACAGTCCATGAACTTTCCAAATTTGAGAGGGTTTGGGGGGCACCGGAAAGAGACACACATAGTGAATAATTTTATCCTCACTTACCACAATTTATCTATATTAATGAAATTAAAAGTTTGTCCGTCATGAGCGTTGAGCAATATCTACCGCACAAAGAGGTCTGAAATGTAAACATTATTGGCACCTGTTCACAAACATGTGCACCTAGGAGCCGGAATTTTAAAATTTTGATTTAATTTTTTTTATTAATAAAAAACTGTATCGAAATACATAAAGTAAAGAGATTTTTTACTGTTTGAAGCAAAGTAAAGTAATACGAGGGGTAACCACGCAATGTGTACCTCTGCTAGTGTAACATAAAAAGAGCCTATTCTAACATTAGAAATTACATGCTTATCTCTATTGTCAAAATATTATTCAGCTGAACAGTAATATAAATTTGATTTCGAGATTATTATTATATCCTAAGTTCAAATATTATGCCTTGCTATTGTATCAATAGTTTGTTCAATTTTTTGGTGGGGGCGGGGGGGATGTATAGGCATATGCATAAGCATCACTAACTCTTAATTATTTGGAGGAAATGTAAAAAAAAAGTATTGTTACGTGGGGCTCACGTGACCTGAACCTTTGCGGCCCGCGAGTTCTTTTAAGGATATTGGGGTGCTCTGCTGACTGAACAAGAATAAAAATGCACGCGGAATATTCAAGGTTTTGATTACTAAAAATAAACAACACATACACTGAAAGAATTAAATTGACCACAAATAAACAAATCATCTATTAAAATAACCAGAGTAATATTTAAGTCTGTATAATTAATAATCTAATAAGGAAACATGAAATAGAGTTAAATTAAATAAACAAATAAATAACACAAAACGCATAGTAGCTATTCAAGTATTTAAAGGCAGTCACAAAAAAGTTCCCTATCAACATAGTTCTCAACAATGTCTGCGTCACCCGTGTAGTCCACATGAGTCACCGACTTGTTCCCGCGGACGACACACTGTACTGACCCGTGCTACGTAAACACTGGATTCGTTAATCCTCTCACGGGTATGCCAACCCACTCGCTGGATACGCTAGCCCATACACTGGACAGGCTGGATCCCACACTGGACACGCTGGCCCATTCGTTGATTACGCTGGCCACTCCCAGGCACGCTAGCCTACACACTGGACACGCTGGCCCACTCACTGGACACGCTGGTCCACTCCCAGGCACGCTAGCCCGGCCACGCCGGTCCACTGGCTCAGACTGAGGACCTCTGGCTATCACCGACCGTGTGTGTGTGTATATATATGGGTCACAGTCAGAGTCCATAAATCACTATTTCCAGAATATAGTTGGTTAGAAAAAAGTGAACCCAGATTCTTGTGTGAGCATAACTTCTCTTCCAATAAAGTTCCCACTATATGTCCCTTGGCAGTCAGGTTCACCCAGTTACCTGTTAGACAAGGATAGAGGAGAAGAGGGAAGACATAAAAGTTGCAGGTGTAGCTGTCTGCACAGTCGAGCACTAAAAATGTTACAATATGATAACGGTATTAATTCTAGAAGCTCATATAAAAAAACCTTTCATTGATCATTTATACACTGCCCCAAATGGAGATTTTTGATTCTAGTAATATAACAATAACTCACTCTATATTTATTGGTACTAAATGTGTCCCATTTGTACAGATTATTGGAGGGGGTGTACCCCTCTACCCCCTGCTAGCGGTTCTCGTAGAATAGGACTACTTAAAATAATACTAGCAATTTGGTATTAAATAATAATTAATAGGGCCTATGGGAGTGATGCCCAAGTCTTTCAAACAAGAATAATAGTTTATTATTTTTAGTATTATTATTATTATTATTATTATTTGTTTTTTCTTACGACAGATATATTCCTTTTGTCAGGGAACTTAGACCGCCAGTGTGCCCTGTCCTCTGCCTACTCCTTCAGCTCTCAGAATATTCTTCTTTATTTATTTATCATGATGGCATACAAGTATTAGGTAGGCCTTACAGAACACTTCTATGCCATCATCATTTTGGTTTATCTGTGTTAACAAAATAAAATCACTAGATTTAAGTGGACATAGACTTCGCCAAACATCTCCTTTTATTCTTTCATTAAATGTATATGTAAACTTGTTTACATTATACCATAAAATTATTATTTTGTTAAAAACATATTTATGTGAGGCCTCCCTTATATCACAATATTGGGGGGGTTGGGTGATGAATCTCCCCCCTCTACTCCCGGGTCAGGCATTCCTATGATACGATCAATTCAAGATCATGAAAATAGTACATTCCCATTAATTTTGAACATTTATGATGGTTTAGAAGTGTTAGCAAAACATTTTCTTACTCGTCTGCTTTTACAAATATGTATTGTCTTTATTATTTAAATTGACTTTATTATTTCCAACGAACGAAATATGTTTGCTTAGCAGATGAGTACGTAACTATTTTTAACAGCCTATCAACTTTCCTAAAGACCAAAGCTAACTTAAAATGTTTAATAATATATTATATATTCTTATTAAATAGAATAGAAAACAAATTAGGTCTACTTGGTATTAAATTAAATATTCCTTTTCTTCTTTGGAGAACCGCTTTTGCTTCTTGACGTCTTCTTACTTTCTCTCTTTTCCTCCCGAAGGCTCATTTTTTTATTATTATATTTTTCTTCTTGTTGAGGCAGTAGTTCTTCCATTCGTTCACTAACGATCCTATCACGTATGCTGTAGGCGGAACTCATAATTCTTGCCGACTCCTGCCTTGATTCGTTCAATAATCTAATAGCCTTAGCATGACGTTCACGCTGAGCTGTCGAAAAATCCTCTATGCCACGTCTTAAACGGGCGTGAAGAAATTCAAATTCCTCCTTTTTCTTTTGTAAATTCCTCAAATCCTCTTCATGGTCCCTCGCCGTCTTTACGCGCCTCTCTGAATCTTGACCTACGAGGACATTGGAACTATAGGAAGAGGACTGAAGTCTGTTCGAGCTCAAGTTCATGTCGTCGGCATCTATGATTGCCGTCGAAACGCCGGCTTCCAACGTCTCTGTGGAGTGGAACGTCTTCCCCGATGAAGTCTTTTGAAGGTAGTTCTTTATCAGGAATCTCCTCCTTAATTTGGTTCCACGAGCCGCCCTTCCAGGATCGTTGAGCTCCCAGGACTTCTTCAACTCCTGGAAAATATACTTCTGATTATTGTCCTGACTCAGCTTGATATGATCGTGTTCATCGCCGTGGAAGACTTGAAGGTGCCAGAACGGTTTATCTTGAGTGGTTTCCGTGGACTCCCGGGATTTGCTCGCCCGCCTGTCATGGGGCCGTGTAGATGACGTATCAAGTGTTTTTCGAGAAGGTTTAGGAATAATTACACTTCTAGTGGTCCCCCTGACTTCTGATAAATTTTGTTTTTGTTGACCTTTCAATTTTATCTTCTTGACAGTAGGAAATTCTGTATGTTTGACCGGCCAGCTGTCATCTAAAATAATGGCCTCTAACACAAACGTTGTCTCCTCAAGTTGATCGTTCATTTCGACGAAAACAGCTGGTATGACCACGCAACTTTCACTTGATTCCTGAGCCAAGAGCTTGTCATCTACAGTTTTAAGACTAACCATCAGTTTGGCTTGATTGTATGAGGGGGTGATCCTGAAAGACAGTAAAGCCCTTTGCTTTATCTTGAGTAAGCACCGGAATACCAAGTTCTTTCTGTTGGGGATGTAAATATCTTTAATTTCTTGTACGCCCATGTCAGGAGCTTTAGTCAGCGTGCAAGTCATAGTTGACTTGGCTTTGGAACAAAAGTGTAAGGATAGGTTACCCTTATTGGTTATGATCTGCATTCGCCATGATACTTCTTTCGATCTAATATCTTCCATCCAGCCGTAGACAAGAAGCGTGTACCCTCTCTCGTTCTGACAATAGTAGTTGGGTATTACCGAGTGGGTAATTCGGGACATTTCTTTCATAGAATCGTTATCAAATATTCTAACCATGTACACCTGTAAGGGACAGTTAACTTCCACGACACACAAGGTTGGTGATTTTGCATGGCACTGCAGCGTAGCATGTATCAAGGGCACCCAAGTGTTGGGTAAGGCATTAGTTGTTGACGCCTTCCACTCGGTCACATTTAAGACCAAGTCCAGGTCATATTTGAAACTGCAGACCTCCACGAGAGAAGGATTCTCCGTGAAGACTGACCAGACCATCATGGATACTGTCGTGTCTCTTCTGTTGACGTTGAACACAACTTCGTTGATTTTCCTGAGTTTTTCGACAATAGTCTTGTGGCTTTTATTATTGGGATTGTGTAATGCCTTCATTTTATTTAGCAAGTTCCGACTAAACAAGGCTTGAATAAAAAGAGCGGAGGCTCTTTCCGCCTGCTCCTTCTCCAAACTAGCTGAAAATGAATCAAACATCAGTTCTTCAGTATTTATAACTGTCCCATAGTCCTGGAATTTCCTCGAAACCAAATACAAATCCAAGCGAAGCAACATAACGCGTAGAGCGTTGATGCATTGTTTAAGTTCATCGTTCGATGTTATGTACGTCTTAATCACCTTGAGCATCTCATTAAAAAACGCCACATGCAGGCGTGGCCGTGATGTGGGTGTAATGGTTAATGTGTTGATCACTTGATAGAACTCTGAGCGAGCCTTGGCGTATTCATCTCTACCAAATTGTTGTATCAGGGCAAGGAACTTGGCACTTACTTCGGTTCCGAACCGATGAATCTTTTCACAATCTCTCTGCAAGACGTTCCAGAGGTGTTCCCTGTGACACACAAATAATGGGAAATTGCTCATGAAATGGGCCACGTACGCCGATTCACTCCTCACCCATACCCTAAGGACATTGCGTCCTTCCTCCATATCAACCATTATCGATTTCATACCAAAAGTTTTGATGAAGTAGATCGGCTCATTGATCTTGAAGTCATTCCAAGAGTACTTTTCTACAGTAATGCAAGCTGATAACATAGGTTTCCTAGATCTTTGCATCTCAAATTCTTCATTGGAATAACTGGTTATGATGCTCTTATGCTTCAAATTTTTCATCTGGATGGCTAGCTTCGGGAGGATGGTCAAAGATATCACCATTTGAATCTTCTCTGTCGAGTCAATGAAAATGTAGAACCCATCATTCCGAGATTTCTGTAATGTTAAGGGTACTCTAAATAATGTATTAAGGTTTGTTTTGTAATCCTTAGAAATCTTTATGTCACCTTTAAACTTAGTTGGAAATGAATTAAATTGAAGATCCGTAACTTTGACACAGAACGGAAAGTGAGAAGGCTTGTAGAATAGCAACATCTTATTCATGAAAGTGATTAGTCTATGGAAATCAGCCCAAATAGTTTGTTCGTCTATATCTGCCTGTAACTTGGATCTTTGAGAAAAGTGTTTGTTTAAGTTAAGCTTAATATATTTTGATTTTATCTCCTCTACTGTGCTTATACTATTTTCAGGATGAACCTTTCTCAAGTCATCTATAGAGCCTTCAAAGACGGTTTTTATTGGAGAAACCAATGCATTTTTTGCCATTTTCCATTTTTTATGTTTAATTTTTTCAGACAAATCATTTTTAGAAGATACTACTGATGTTTCTCTATTGCTTGTTACATTTTTTAAAGTTTTTGTAAATTGACTTTCCTTTTCTTCCACTATAGTCAAATCTCTAGCACCATACTGGTTACCTGTCCTCTTTTTAAAAGGCTTAGACCGTAAAGAAATGTTAGTATCGCTTAATATGTTTAGTGAAGAGACATCGTCAAGTAATCTCACCTTCAATTCAGAGCCTTTCTTTGTATAGCTCGATTGTCTCATTATCGACTCCCTATTTCCATGGACATATTCGTTGAAGTGATTGGAAGATTCTTCTTGGCCAACAATTTCTCGCCATTTCTTAAAACAACTTACAATCTTCAAACACTTCAATTCTGGCACTGGTTCCGTAGAGTGAATTAAACCTTTTCTCTTGGCCCAATCAAGCCAACGTATTCTTTTCCACAGCTGAATGGGAGGCTTTGGTGTATGCCCTTTCAGAGGGACGTCTCTGGTCTGGTAAATAAAGAAAGGGTGACTCCAGAAGGGACCAAGGTCAGTAACAAATGTACCCAGCTTATCCGTGGCTCCGAACAACACTACTTGACTGACACCTTTGTGACTTTCCTTAGAGTTTATGGGAGAGCTACCCTTTGATAAGGAAGATTTTTGCCCATTTGATTTATTGCTTGAAACATGTCTTTGTTGATTATTCTTCAATGCCACTATATTTCCACCTCTATTGTTCTTCATGCTTATTCTCTCATAGCTATCTTCCTCCGGTTTGTAACAAGAAACGTTCGAGCAACAAAAGCGCCATACTTCGTCTTTCGACATTTTTCTCAAAGATTCCTCACATTGCACCCATCCGGTCAGACACGATATGACACTAAATTCAACAACCTCCCTGTTACCCGTCCAGGTTAGACAGGCCAACTTGAGCAAAGCCTTACACAAAACTATTGGCCACAGTTCATTCTTTGTGGTGATTGGTAGGAGGATGTTTCCTTCAAGGTCAACTGGGACCCTGTCGTCTACTACAAGTTTCCTCCAACAGCCCAAGTAATACAACCTAACGACGTACTTCCCGGACTGGTTCATCACAGGTTTGTGTACGTGCCCTTTACCAGCTTTGCACAAGGAGTATACCAGGTGCCAAGGCTGCCACGGGTCACTCCCCGTCGTCGGAATGAACGTCAGACTCTCTCCCTCAACCGGGAACGGATCCGTGAGGGCGATGAACCGAACCGCGGATATTCCGCTGATGACCCATCGCATCAGTTCGCTTTGCATCAGATGACCGTTCCGTGTCACCAGGTCGATCACTTCGGTGCGATTCTCGTAGAGTGTGAGGACCTCATCCGAGAACACCTCCGAAGGTCTCTTCCAGGATGCGACCTTTAGTGAGGTAGGTAAAGGTACGGCAGCGTGTTGAGGATCCTCAAAGTACGAGGAAGTCTTGGAGTCCATAGAGGACGCTTTAGCCAACCCTTGGCGGAGTTTGTCCTTGATGATATCCCACCTCTCTAAGTTGAGGTCGGCATCGTTCCACTCTGGCCAGGGGGGTTGGAGGTGTTCGACCAGGAAGCTCCAGGAAATGTTGGCGTCACTGGCCTGCGGCGAAGACAGATCTTTCTTCTTCAGAGATGGACGGTTCAAGTCGAAGTATTTCGACATTTTCGTAGTGCCTGTAGGTCAAGCATAATATTTATTTTTCAACATTTTTGTAAACCTATATATTAAGCAGGATGGGGTAGAAATCAGGGCTGTTTTAAATTAAATGTGAGGCCCGAGGCAAAAACATCTGAGAGCCCCCCCCTCTTTGTATGGCAGTTTTTCAGTTTTAGCACTAAGCCGTTATAATATATTGATACGTACTCGGTTCTTATGTCACTAAGCCGTTATAATATATTGATACGTACTCGGTTCTTATGTCACTAAGCCGTTATAATATATTGATACGTACTAGGTACTTACGTTACTTAATAATTTATAATGTTTTGTGGAATATTGGTCAACCCATTAAATTATTGTACTATATTAAATGCAAACAATCAATCTAATTAGGTTCACAAAAGTAAATTCCTCTTTGCACTGGTGAACTGTTAGTAAAGTTCGTTCACGGTAGGAGTTTACCTCTGAAAGGCCTTTTTCCCTACCAGAAATCTATTATATAGTAGGATATTGGTAGGAAAAAAGACCTTTCAGAGGTAAACTCCTACCGTGAATGAAGTATAGACCGAAAGCAGTAGCACAATGGAGGCGTATTCTGCTGTACTGCGGCGGATTACTCCAACAACGTACATTTTAAATGACATAAAGTTAGGGCTTCCAGGTAAAGAAATAGAATCCTATCACCAATCGAATACTTATTGCTGTTAATTATCTGTTCACCATTTGATGGTGACCTGGTTGTCTAGGGGTAAGGTGTCGGGACTTATGTGCTGGGGGTCCGGGGTTCAATCCTCGGTCCCGGCACAGATTTAATCTGATTGCCAAACCCTTCCTTCACCTCTGACAAGACGTGTATTAATCACAACTTGTGAATAACCCGAACGGGTAGTAAGACGCGGTACTAATAATAATACACTAATTTGATGCGAAATTTAGAATAATAGCTGTAATTGATTTTAATAATTTTTTAGGTAAATGTGGCCCCTTGGAATGTGAAGCCCCTTCTTCCCCAGACGCGGCCCCAGTGGAAACAATCAGATATCTATCCCGAGGTAAGGGCTGGACAACGTTCTGGGGTCTGCATGAGCTCACCTGAGTGATACTATCCTTAAAAAGTGAAAAGGTGCGGTATGTAGTTTGCTTTTATTAAGCTGGTGAATATTTACTTTACAATTAAAGAGCTAAATTTCAAGTTACTAATCGTTCAATAATTTAGGCCTTACCCTGTATCATATATACGATTTGAGATAGCAATAACAGCAGCTCACTAGATTAACTACAAAAATTACATTAGCATCTTAATTAAAACATAAACAAAACGAAGGATTATTTTTGAATATAGATTGTGTAATATCAAATGTGTCTATATAGTCCGGAGCAGAGGCTGATAACCCAAAAGTAAGGTCCTATGTTTCTTTATTGTTGATATTGATAAAGGAGTACCACGAGTGTACCCTTGGGCAATTATCAGAATTCAAGATGGCGTCTCCAACTGCACAGATTTTTTTTTTGTATCCCTTATATTATTTTACAAGTATTGAAATTTCTCTAATAAAATAAAATTAATATTTTTTTTATCATTGGTTCAACTTTAAATTATATTAAAGATAAATGTATCATCCTTTTTTTTAACAAAAATATAATGGCAACCGCCATATTGATTAAGTTTGAGTGTGAACGAGTATCACTTATAAAAAAAAAAACCTTCTCAAACATTTTTATTTTCATTTTTATCTGATGATTGACATTGATATTTTGTCATGAGGTGCAGAAAAGTTTTTAATGATCTGATCAATTTACTCATCATCGGACAACACGACATTGTATTTGATGCAACATGCGCCGCCATTGTTATTGCAAAAAATTGTGCACGGGGAATCCTCCATTCAAACAACCACATTTTTGTGTTTAAAAAAGTGTTCTACCGTCACATAAGCAATTCACTAATTTAAAAATAAAATCTAGGCAATAGAAACTTTATTTTTCGCTGTGATCGGAATCGCTTGGAGGGAATATCAGTTGTTAATATCGGGACTTCTGTGGAAAAAACACCAGGACGTAAGACCTGGTCACAAGTGTCCGCCGGTGAAACATGTCACATGACAACATTTCTGAGTGATATTAGCTACTTTGAATCTAACCACTGAAGACTGCTACGCGCGTTAACTTCTAAAATTGTGAATGTGAGGAATGCCAGGCCTCCACCGTGGTTCGGATTCCACGTTAAACTGTAGGTCCTCCATTTCATCTCACAATCACCCTACCATTACACATTAGCGTAAGTGCGTATGACCCGAACGGGTAGTAAGACGTGGTGCTAATAATAATAATAATAATAATAATAATAATAACTTCTAAAATAATAGAATATCATATTCTTTAAACTAAAAAAATGACACCTGGAAACGGGAATAGAACCCAGGACCTTTGGCTTTAGCGATCGTTCCGTGCCCAGGGCCAGTCTTCCCTTATATTTTAAGGCAGAGTCTGTGATGGACGTGTGGAAATCGTCACTCTACATATGAGTGATCAATTAAGATCCCACGCTCTCAGATGACGCCGCCAACTTCGACTCGGGATGGCTTCATGCCGCCATTGGTACGAACACGCATACTATGGTGGATTAAATAGCCAAGCTACTATATTTGTTAATTACGGCTATAGCTGAATCTAAATATAATATTCCTTAAATTGAAAAATGATACCTGGACACGGGCGTTGAGCAATTTTTCTTATAATCAAAATTGTTCCGTTACTTCCAAAGGTCAAGAACCATTGCTTTACAAAAAAGATGTTTCACTCTCAATTTTGGGAGAAGAAACAGAAATAAATTGGTGAGGCTTACAAACAAGCGTTGCTCTTTATGAACGCCTGTCATGGACATGCGAGAGGTACATAATTTTCATAAACAAGAGTAAATCCCAGGTAATATATATATATATATAGGTCAAGACTAGTCACTCAGTAGGCTATATTCCATTCACCGTTAGGAATTGACTTCTGAAAGGCCTTTTTCCCTACCATAAATCTACTATATAGTAGGATATTGGTAGGAAAAAAGACCTTTCAGAGTGTAATTCCTACCGTGAATGGAGTATATAACCTCCATGTAGCTTTCTTCTCTACCTTCGAGACTTAGGAAGCCTTCCTAGAAAATGTTAGGGGAGCTCATCTTCAAACCCGTATGGAAAAATAATAATAATATTTAGCACCGCGTCTTACTACCCGTTCGGGTTATACGCTTTAAGTACTAATTACTCTAATTGATTAGGAATTGGGAAGGTTGATTTAGAGAAAGTGAACCCGCATTTGCGTGGAGGGAGAGTGGAAAACCATTTAGGAAAAAACCCACCCCCAGTTCACCCGACCGAGATTCGAACCTCGATCTCCCCGTCCACAGCAGTCAAGCTCAGCACGACAAGCGCGTTAGACAACTACGCCGCCGAGGCAGGTCGTATGGAAAAAGTTTGCTTTTTGATTCCCCTGCTCTTGACCTCCTAGACTTTGGTTGACTACAAATATAAACCTTCACAAAGTTTTCTTACGATAACAGTCGCCAATTAAGTTCCAATTACACCGGAAAAAAAACTTTAAAATTAGTGATGTGCTTATGTGACAATAGAACACCTTGCAAAAAAAAATTAATGTTTTTGCATAAATGGAGGATTACCTTGAAATATTTTTTGCAATAACAATGGCAGTTCATAATGCAACAAATACAATGTCGTATTGTTCAACAATGAGAAAGATTATAAGATAATTTTAAACCTTCCTGCACGTCATGAGAAAATATCAGTATTATTTTAGATTTTTTAACCTTTTTAGAGGAAGCAATTAACTTTATATTAAAAAATATGAATTGTTAATCATTAGAGAGAAAATTATATATTTGGGAAGTTGTTTGTAATAATCTTTCACAGTCAAACGTATTCAAGATGGCGACGATCACAATATTTTGGTTATAATTAGAATACATTTATTTTTAATACATGATAAAAGTTGAACCAATGGTCAAAAAGTAATATTAAATCTTTTTTATTTAAATAAAATGTCAATACTGACAAAATAAGATCAAGGATAGGTACAAACAAATTTTCTGTGCAGATGGAGCCACCATTTTGAATTCTGAGAGTTTCCCGAGGGCACGTAATTGGTATCTGCCATTTTCTGAAACCTTCAATTAAAATACATCTTTATCAATATCAACAGTAAAAAAAACCTTAGGATCTCAAAAGGGGTTCAGCTAAAATACCTCACTTGCCTGCCAGACTAATATTCGTGTCATTGTTGCTTATTAAATTGTATATTTAAGGTAGATTTACAAACACAAAATTATAGGTTAGTCTTTCTTGTCAGATTGGAAAACGGTAAGAATTTAATATATTCTAGTAGGCCCATTTATAATTCTGTGAAGAAAGTGTATATCAAAATAATATGTTTGCCAGTTTTTTAGTTATATTAATCTTTTGAACACAGAGAGTTAATGAGCACATTACATTCTACAATACATAACTTACTTCCTTAGAGAAAATAGTGAGTTATACAATATAATAAATATTTCCTTGACACAATGATAATAGAATATACGTAATTAATACTCTCTTCTCAAAATATGATATTTTTTGTTTACAAACTTCTTTAACAATGTTTGTAGCAACAATAACATTGGTGTTTTCATTTTGTTTTTAGAAAAAGTAATTATAAGCCAAGGAGATTGTAAGATATAAAACAATCTACGTAATCTTGTGATTCAAACCCCCTTAAGTAGTGTAAATTTTATAGTGAGGTCTTAATACTAACAACCGTTATCAATAACTTAAATTATCAAATATAAGATAAGAGAAAAAGGAGAAATAATTTTAAGGAATCACGACAGCATTCACTTGGATAACCATACCATTTCCACGTAGACACAATAACCAAAACGGATTCATAGGACGATTAATCCAGCACTTGTGGAGGTGTTAATACTATTGACTCTCATAAAAGTAAACTAATAAATTGTTATTTAATTAATAAAACTATTTACTTTCGATTATACATTAACGATAAGAACATGGAGGGAGGCCTACTGTTCACAGAACTACTAGTAAGACTGTAGTAACGATAATAACATGGAGGGAGCGAGGTCTACTGTTT
>CABEEJ010001279.1:150556-167590 GCA_901482245.1 Timema douglasi | reverse complement strand
ACATACATACATACATACATACATACATACATACATACATACATACATACATACATACATACATACATACATACATACCTACCTACCTAATCACGCTGTTCCCAAACGGGATAGGTAAGAATCTGTACATCTAGCTAAATAAACAACAATGCTGTACTTATCCCATCATCAATAACTTCCTCCACACTTCCCTAGCCTTATACACTCCCATCACTTTAAAAACACCGAGTCATACATGCTCATTTATACTTACAAATAGTAATGTTTCTCTCTTTCCCACATTTGTATACAACTTACAACGTCTTACAGGGAGGGCCTAACCCTTCCTTTTGATCAACAAACTCTACATACATATATTTGCGTCGTCACCAGATCCACACTCATCATGTCAACATGCTCAAATCAATTTAAGATGCCTCTTTCACATTGACCCATGTGATTCCGTTTCAAACCCACTCCTTTAGCACCCATTCATTAATGACTCTGTCCATACGAGTTTTTCCAAATAAATTTCTTTGATAGTTTATTCCAACCACATTCACTTAAAGAATTGCTAGAAACAATGGTTAACCACGTAAACTTCACTGCATATGTGTATTTAAAACAAATAATTTGATTAATTCAAAATTAAAATGTGTACAAATAATATAGTTAACTTATATCACGAAAGCGTATAATCCTAATGGATGGCAAGACGCGATGCTAAAAAAAAAGTACAAATATTGAACAAAGATTAAATAAAGATTATTCTTTTATAAGGGGCTCGCACCAATATAATCACGTTGTTCCCTAACGGGGTAGGCAAGAAATTGTGCAAATATCTCAAAAAACAACTTCGTTCTTAATCCATCCTCACATTAACATATGACTTAACTTACGTTAAATATAAGTAATTTAACTTAAACCAGGCTCAAGGGTGTAAGCCTACAAGCGAGCTATATCAACTGAGTGGCTGCCACCGTTAGCGATAATAGTGCCAACACTTGCGGGTAGAGGGTGTCATGTGGTCAACACAATGAGATCTCCGGCCATTAATCTTAGTTTTCTAAACTGTAGGTGCTACTTATTTATTAAAGTAGCACTTCATTTGTCCTCACGAGGCAAAGTGTTACCACATTCCAAACCCATTGCCTTACATATATTTTTTGTCAAATAATTAAACATAATGTCAAAATTATAGAACATAAAAATTGAAATAAATTTAAGACCCTTTTGGTATATATTTTTTTGCCAGTTTTTACTAGCATACAATTATTGCTGTCATATTCATATAAGCCTAAAAGCCCCCCTTAAAACGCCGTTACAATTTACCGGTCCCTGAAAACCAAATACTCTCCTTGGGGGGTGGTACCACCCATGTTGGTAAACATTGATACATTCAGCACTACCTAGAATATTCTCCCAATAATAGTGTCTTTGTAAGTCCCTAGGCAACCAAAAACGGTCCAGATTCAAATGGTCGATTTCTTTCATCAAATATACTAAAGAAAAGTGCTGATATTTTTTATTCATAAGCTCCTAGAAATCTAATGGAAAAATTTCCAAGCTTCTCTGATCCAATAACAATAATTTAAGCTAACAATTACTTCCAAAAATATTAATTTTTTAGATAGTCTACATAAAAATTCTATTAAAACAATTTTAGAACATTTTTCTTAGGGGTTGTTTATAATGCATAATTTTTGTCAAATATAATAGTCTTGATAGTTCGAGTCTCCGTATAATTCGAGGTAGGGATTCATACGTCATACTTCATTTTACATGACATTGGTCTTAGTATAAATGACGAATTAGAACAGGGTTCTTAACTTATTAAGGCTACAGACCACCGATGGATCACCCAATTCGTACCCATCACACCTCCATCAACAAAACTATCAAAATCATCATTGTAATCATCAAAAGTCCTATTAGATACTAGCTTAACTTAAATAAACTGTCAATACCTGTATTTTAATTCACATATGGATAGCTACGAACAGAAAATCTGAGATAAAATAATAAGTATTTTATCATATTTACTTATAGGAAAACGGCAAATCACAAATTCACAATCAACCGCTTCAATGGCTTCATGGCCTATGACGTCACTCTCGCAATAGACTAAATTGCTGGTGATGGCGAGATCAAGGTTCGATCCCGGGCAGGTGTATTGAGGGTCGATTTTACTAAATGATTTTCCACTCTCCCTCTACGCAAATGCGTGTACACATCCTCTAAATTAAGCCTTCCTCACCCCTAGCACATTAGACTTAAGAGCAATTAGTACAAAGGCACTTAGGCGTATAACTAGAATGGGTATTAAGACGCGCTGCAAAAAATTCAAAAATAATAATACACAATCCGTATTGATAACGGTGATATTTTATTTTAATCTAACAACACGCTTTATTTTTAAATTATTAAGAGCTAGAGTCCCATATCCCCATTATTTGATTCCCACCCTCCTATACTTAGAAGGAAACTACTTAGTACTGACAATACTTGCAAGCCAACTTTCTGAACCTGAAGATTTCGAATAAACGGAAATTCTAAAACGATCCTATGCCTTTAATAAAATTGATATGATTGGTCAAATACAAGTATGTATCTCGCATTCCCTAGTGTGAAAAGAACTGCTATAGAGGATACAGTTTTCCACCCATTAATCTGCTCTGTCTCATTAAAATGGTTCACTGCTACCAAATGAACGGGAAATGAACGGTTATTCACCAGTGGGGAAGAAGAAATGTTACACTGATTTTTACTCACACTGTTCATTAGGGTTTCAAAATGTTTCCGTAAATGAATACAATGTTCCAGTTCTATTTTTTCATGGTTGTATGTTGACTATTTGTAGTAAATAACACAAAAAATCAGCATAATGTTTATAAAATAGGTAAAGGATTTTTATCTTAGTTTCATAATTTTTTTTTAATGAAACTCACTAGCATTTCGCTTATCGGGATGGTGTAAGATTATTCATTAAATTTTTTTAGATCCACTAATTTTAGAATTGACTCAAGATTAAATAGTTAATATTTTATGCAACAGTAATATGATTTATTAAGTTCCAAATAAATAACATCAGCTTAATTTCGTGAACGTGCTGGAGGGAAAGTAAGAGTAATAAAGGGTATTATATTAATGACCATATAGGGCAGGGGTGGCCAACCTATTTTAAACTAGGGCCAGGGAATAGTTATAAAAAATCATTTGACGCACTGTGATGTAATCAATTCTTCAGCCTCCGCCTCCCCCACATACATATATATACATATATATACATCTCCCGGTCAAAGATTCCATACGCTAAAAAACCCCCCAGAGGTTCAGTGTGCTAGAGGCCAGAAACATCAAATGGTCATCACTCATCATGCTAATGATCATGACTTTCGTTGCGTCAATATTATTCGATGACAGGCACTCAACCAGAGTGTTTAAGGAACTTTTAGAAGAGGAAATAAATTAGTATAGTGAAATTTTAGTTTAAAAGTCATTAACATAGACAACCAAACTAGATTATATGTATGTATATATATATATAATCTAGTTTGGTTGTCTATGTTAATGACTTTTAACTACTTGGTTGGCCCAAAACGTTGAAATTACCCATGGTATAAGATGGGAATTGAACCTGGGACCAACACGCCTCGGTGGCGTAGCTAACTAACGTGCTCGCTTCATTTTGAGATTGACTGCCGAGGATGGGGAGTTCAAGACTCGACTCTTTCTAGAGTGAACTGGGGTGTTTTTCTAAATGGTTTTCCAATCTCCCTCCACGCAAATACGGATTAACTTCCTCTATATTCAACCTTTCCAATTCCTAACCCATCAGCGTAATTATTACTTAAACGTATAATAAGACGCGGTGAGATCCCTAGTTTGTAGCCAGGTGAACTGACCACTATACCATGGGGCCGGTTGGCCTCTTTGTGAAAGATACAGTGTTATAGAAATAGCCTCTACTCTAAATACTCTTCAAACAAAGAAACACAACCATTTATCTTGCCTAGCATCACCGGATCACCATCGTTACCTATGCTTTCAAGCTTAACCCACTTAAGCTTACTCTCATTTAGATTACATTTTTCTATTTAGTTCTTCACTGACTCAAAAATATACCTTTGAGCTGCTGTGGACGATAATATTTGACGGATTCCTAAAATTTCCTGAAACATGTCAAAGTTTAAATTGAATTCTTTTACACAAGAATACATTAGAGACAGCTGGCAAGCCATTTGAAATGCATTGGTGGGCCACTGTTAGCCCGTGGGCTATGGGTTGACCACATATGGTATACGGTCTATCTATATTTAATGCAAGATAATTATTTAAATGAAATTAAATATTCATAAAATAATAAGTCTGAGAATGTACCGTCATTTAATAACAATGGTAATAAAATAAAGATGGATATTGTTCTGTGATTGGTGTAATAGTAATTCTGAGATTTTTATTTAAATTGAGTATGAAAAGAGTATTTTCCAAGATGAGGAACTTCTGGTCCCATCTAAGCTCAAAGAAAATGAGTGTGCCAACGCGGGATATAAAGTACCGGAATCACCCTCAACAATGAAGGCTGAACTCAAACAACCCCCATATTTTAGTAGGGCTAATTTTCTTTACTATACTTTTTAAATAAAGAGGATGTATTAAGAATTATATGAATTTTAGAGATTTAATAGCTTTAAGTAAAACAGTTAATCCTCTGGCTGTATATATGTTGAGATTATTTTTAATACAAGTAAGTGATCCAATTTAGGTTAGAGAGTAATTCATTATATTTCGGATCAAATACTAAAGCTAAGCTATATTAATGTAATTTTACACATGTATTATTATTTTTGGTTTAGTTTTAAAGAAAAACATTTAAAAATACAATGTCATCCATTTATTAAATCCAGCCATTTCTCTCTCGGTAAATACACGCACTACCTACTGAGCCAATAAGCAGATATCCAATCTGAGTCAATAAGCAGACGTGCTATCAACTGAGCCAAGGCACCGAACAATATAATTAAACGTGGTATATCTGTTCATTTAAACAAATTTTAAAATTAAATTATTATAAAATTTTAAGTAGAAAAATAGCTTATTAATAGAACAATATTAAAACTTGGACCAGTGGTCACACGGTCCATGCTGTCAAGCTCGCTCGTGATGGACTGGGTTGCCGTTGCCAGTAAAGTTGAGACCTTAAATATAAGCCGGATGTACTGGGAATGGGTTTCACTATGTGATTAATTAAGTAATTTAGTTTTACAATCCTCTCTTCACCAAGGACGTAGAAAAATATTTTTTTCTAAAATCAAAATAACGAATGCCTTGACTTTAAATGATAATGCGATTAAAATACAATAACCTATTAAAAATTATAATTTATATTGATTCGCAAGACACAACAAATTTAGTTTAAGGCTAAGGCGTTTAATAGAATCAAGAGGGGAAAAAAATGGCTGATGGTGCCCATTAAATCACTATCACATTCTTTCTAACAATAATTATCCATGCCCTTGACTTGTTCACTAATATTTTTAATCAGTCTCTACAAACTGGACTCTTTCCTACTGCTTTGAAAACTGCTTTGTCTAGACCTATTGCGAAAATTGTTTCCCCTAAGACAGTAAAAGACTATAGACCAATGAGTGTTCTTACAGCTCTATCCAAAGCATTAGAACACATAGTGTACAGTCAAATAATGTAAGGGTTCTTAACTGTAAACAATATGCTGGACGAATATCAGTCTGGATTTCGACCACACCATAACACAGCGACAGCACTAATAATTAATGTTTCAGATCACAAAAGACAGGCAATGGACAACAGACAAACACTGCTAAATTTCGGTCAGGCTTTCAATACCAGCTACAATGGCCGCATGGTCTAAGGCGCAACTCTTGCAGTAGATTTCCGTTGACAAGGAGATCGAGGTTTGAATTTTGATCAGGTGTACTGAAGATGGTTTTTCCAAAGTGGTTTTTCATTCTTCCTCTACGCAAATGAAGGTACACTTACTATAAATATAACCTTTCGAATTTATCAAACCATTAGCGTAATTAGTAAATAAATAAGCGTATAACCCAAACGGGTAATAGGACACGGTGATAAAAATAAAGATACTGTCGATCATGGAAATTTAATTCCTAAAATCATAATCATATTTTAATTTTTCAGACTTATCTGTTGATTGGATTAGCTCATACTTATCTGGACTAAAACAATGTGCTGCAATAGGTTTATCTCTTGCCAATTGAACTGAGGAGCCCTAGGCTCGATTTCCGTCATGGCCGAAAAAATGATCATAGGGTAATTTGGGCTTCTAATTCACAGTGATGAATAATGTGACCATGATATTTGTCTAGAATTAACTTATTTTATAATTCATGTACTCATATAATCATTCGACTCAAAAAGTATACTTTAAATACACAAATTAATTGATTCCTTTTTAGCACCGTGTCTTACTATCCATTTGAGTTGTATGCATATGTACTAATTACGCTGATGGGATAGGGATGAGAAAGGTTGAATTTATAGGAAGTATACCCGTATTTTTGCTCGGAGATAGTGGTAAAACCCTCTTAATACACCCGACCGGGATAGGACCACTATCTCCTTGTAATTAGTAGTCTAGTCTGTTGCGAGAGTAGCGCCTTAGAGCATGTGGCCACCAAAATGGGTAAAATTAATATTAATTCATAAACATAGCCGTATAGTGCCTTGTTACATTGTCAAAATGACAATAACCCCCCCAAAAATACTCATATACACACAAACTACTAGTTAGGGATGTATTATATGACATAACCTAATTTTTAATATGCTGCACCACTAAATCATTGTTTAAAATACAGCGAGTCCAGATCCAATCAACTTGTTGACGAAGACGATCCATAAAACCATTCAAACTGCTAACTGCCATGACCACGTTAATTAGGGAATCAATCAATCTCTCCGAGCACACACCTCACTTCAATGCTTTGGTTTTCCGTCAATGCCTCTCCCCATCGGTCGAAAACCCTAGCGACCTCTCTCTTGTTTTCAACCAACCATAAAATGCACAATACTTGATTATGATTGATGATAGACTTTGGGTGGCGTTCTGCCATTAGACTGTGATCCCATAGTGAATAGACGGCCCTGGATGTCAGTGGTTCGAAACCAAGCATGGTACTGTGCGTCGACTCCAAGCACAATAGAACGATGAGAAGCCCTACACTGATGGAATTATGGGTAGGGGTGCTCGTCCGCCTGACAGACAGGGCCATGGCCGATATTAATAGCACACAATCGGGAAGGACAATGCTTCTCAAGAGTCGACGGCAGGATAAGAGCAGATATTTTCATAGGAAGAATATGAATCTGTTATAATTAAGAGCTGAACGAACACTTTTATCTCACTTTTTCGTGGAGTTCTAAACCTATAGTCAGCCTCGATGGTCTTGGGGTAAAGTGCTCGCCTTAGTACACAATGTTTGTTGGTTCAAATGCAACCAGGATCAAAGGATTTTATTTAAACAATAATTATCCGTATTACAACTTTCATTGGAGGGGCATAGAAAATAACCCTGGAAGGTATATGAAAATACCTTTTCCGTCAAAATTTGTAGGCCCGTTTGCTCTCGCCCATAGAAATTCTCGGGTCCTTATATAATCAGTTGGTTCAAAAGGTGCACGTTAAATACCTCAAATAAATAATAATAATAAGCTTAGATTATCTAGTCATGTTCTGATGGTGTAAAATAAATTCATAAATCATTTTATTTTTTATTGTTATCTTTAATTTAATTTTTTTCCTAGGAAATAGTGTTCAAGTGAGAGGAGAAGAATGGAAGAAATTAATGGAGGAAGAATTGTGGAAGGATAGAGGAAGATTGAGGGATTTTACTAAACTGACCCAGCCACAGCCTGTAAACAGTTGATGATGATGATGATGATGCATTTTAATTGGTTTGATATTGCAGATTTAAACTATTAAGTATAAGAAGCCACGATCAGGATGGTGATTTTTAATGAAATTCATCATTTAAAATTAAGAATGCAAAAGCACGTCCGAGTTATTCGCATATTTATAATAATGGGTTGGAGACATAAAGATATAAAATAGAGATGACATTTCCATCACCTTAAATTCACACCGTTTTTGGGTGGGTATATATATATAAACACCCTAAAAAGGTGTTAATTTTTGAAGATAATCTCACTCAGGTGAGCTCCACCGAAGTCAGGCAAACCTTAGCACGTTGTCCATAGCTTTAATAAACATATATCGCATAATTGTTTTCACCCCATTTTGTGGACTACATTTACAATACTAATGAAATAATAATTTTTAATTTTTCTGCTAAAAATATCATGTCAAATAAAATCTAGAAGAACTGAAAACCTTGTCACAACTTTTATGATACCCTTCATTAAATACGAAAAACCCAGTTTTATATAAAGTCAATACTTCCGTGATTACTGATTGCTGAGAACTTTACAAGAATTTGACGTTAGCATTACCATAATCCAACACAGTAGCTAGTAGAAATACTTTGTTTAGAATTCGTTCTTCTTTCTGTAGAGCCATTATAATATTACACCCTTTTGGCATGGCTTAGCATCACTCATATATATAGACGTTAAACTTATGTCCACTGAAATTTAACTTAGACTACTTAGTTTTATGAAAATATAAGCAAATTATGGTAAATATTTTAGATTTTTTACATAAAAGTAACTTTTCTCTTAAAACCAAGAAATTAATAACATACTTAAGTTGAATAATACACCTAATTTAGGAATTAGGCGAACTTCATATACTTTTAGATACAATGTACAGGCTTTTCACAAAACTTACAAAAGTATGATACGTCCTGCTCAAAAATATTAAAAAAGAGTTTCTCTTTATTTTTATCACTATTCCTTATCAATATTTTTTTTAGGAATATTAATTATTAATGGATCTTAAATAAAGGAAAAATTGTGCCATACTGCTGTATGAAACTTAAAGTGGAAAGTAGGATAGAAGGGCAAGACCTACCAGTACATACCTACCGGAACATTGTAGGTCTCAAAGCTTTTAATTGTGAACTTTGATGCCTACAATTTTCTGGTAAGTGTGTAGGTCTTACCTTCTTATCCTATTTTCAATTTTTAATTTAATGGTTCTTAGGTAAATTATTAGTTAACTCACTATCTTATATTTTTAACGCATATTTATAAAGATATTTTTGTAACATAGTATATTATTAATTAGTTCATAGTAATCGATTCGAGTCAATTTGAGGCAATTAACTTTATTGCAATATATATTTATGGAAAAAGTACTTAATATGCGATTGCGTTGATAGTAGCCTTTGTGTATACGTGCCATTAAGCATATTAATAGTCCATTTTAACTATATCTCTCATCTATTTGTTGATTTACAGCTAGCAAGAACCAACATTGAAAAACTACAGAGCAACATTAAACACATATGGTTGTTAAAGTTGATAATAAATTACCTGTGATTGATTAGAGCCTACAATACAATAATATACAACTTTTATTGAAAATAAAAATGAAATTTTTATAAGTATTTTAAACTAAAACTAAATTAATTTCATCTACTAGTTGTTTCCTGGATAATGTTTTAAATGTAGATATTTATCTTATGAAAGAAAACCAATTGAGTAAATTACCTTCAGGAATTGCTGAGGACATTTAGTATAGTATTTATAGAGGTACGAAGCACCGGCATACCTACATAACTAAGGGGAACATTAAATCAAGTAATAATATTAATAACTCTTTTTAAAACTAAAAGGATCTCAGAATAACGTCTGACTGAGAAGAGAGTTTGAACCGTTTAAATAAAAATATATCTAATGCAGTTATATTCAAAATACAAGATATAATCTGTCATATAAATTACCAACAAATTTATGCTAAACGCATTCCAACCTGAGAAAATCAGTCTAGGTAATTTAATTCCAAGCCCAACTCGCATATTCAAGCATAAACCAAACCATTTTACTTTATATAGTTAGATTAAATACATAATTATTATGAATGAAGAGGTAATAAACTTGATAAGGCAAAGTGGTTTCATAGAATGAGATATAACAGGGTCAACGTCATGTTGAGAATATAGTTTATAGTTTAGGAATAATAATAATATTTAGCACTGCGTCTTACTACCCGTTCGGGTTATACGCTTTAAGTACTAATTACTCTAATGGATTAGGAATTGGGAAGGTTGAATTACAGGAAGTGAACCCGTATTTGCGTGGAGGGAGANCCCCCAGTTCACCCGACCGAGATTCGAACCTCGATCTCCCCGTCCTCAGCGGTAGTGCCTAACACGACAAGCGCGTTAGCCAACTACGCCACCGAGGCGGGTAATATGGTTTAGGAAAACATTTTGATCACTAACATATATATTGCGTGGTATTGTTTTCTGATTAAGGAATTTAACTATGGAATACGGGGTTGGCTTTCTTAGGGAAGAATATGGATTTTTTTAGTTCATTAATATACATTCCACTTTAATAATACATTGTGAAATATAATTTATGTTATTTAGAAAAGCCATACAGTTAACAAGGGATTTTATCAACAAATAGTAAATCAAGTTTTAAGATGGTATGTATTTAAAGGTGGTTTCAATAAAATCATCGAAAAAAGAGAGTATTTTTATTTTAATGTTGACCACACCACGAAGAACACAAAAATAATTACATGTGAAAGTATGTCTTTAAATATATTTTTTTTCAAATATCTGCTAAACCAGTTTTCAAAAGTTCTATAAAAGCCAAATCTAAATTTTTAGATAATAATATTATGCTGACATAAGTAAGAGGCTTACTTTGGTCAAAATAAATTGCATTATCTTGACCTTGATAAAAGAAAAGAGGATAAACGTACCCTATTACCACTAGTTGGTTAGTTATAGTAAGATTATTTTTAATAAAGCCTGCTGATTATTATAGCTTATTTTAAAGTAGCTGGAGTGTAATATATGTTTATCATTAATATAATAATATAAATAATGAACATTAGTTATAAATTTATATTTTATTACCTAACGTATAATTGTATTTTATACACGTTTCTCTACATAAAGAAACATGAAAATTTACGCGCAGTAAACTTGTTGGTGCCCAACATCGTACGGGTGAAGTTAGAAGCCTTGAAACATTTCTTTGCAATCAAGTTTGAAATTTCTCCTTAGTGATAAATTTCGAAAAAAACAACAACAAATAATTATTATAGCAACAGTATTTTTTACTAATATTGAGAAATATTAGATATCTTTTTAATATCACATGTTTTCACGCGATTTAAATCTTAAAACTCGTACTATGCGTATTATTACCCTCTATTTTTCCTTAGTATGTATGTAAATTTACATCTCTCTGGATATTCTTTTATGTTTCGCCCGCACTGGCTATCACGCGGTTAAAAATGTTAGGCTTGCGGTAATTAGTCAACATTAAAAATACATGCCCATAGTGCACCTTTGCGAGTATACCTAAGAAATTAAAACATGTATCCAATTTACTGAGTTAACCACCCAATGATTATGGGGCTTAGGACATAAGGCTAATCATTTGTGAAAACACAAAATAATGCTGAACAAACTACATAGGACCATGCCAAGTTTCCGCTTATATGTTATTTGCTATTTAGTTAACCAAATTGGTGATCAAAATGTCGAATGTGTAAGGTTATCGACGTGACTTATTTTTAAAATATGGCAAAGGTGCTCACCTCAAAGTTTTTCCTAGTTACAGTACGTACTTAAACTTTACACTTTCCTGGTTTTTGAGTTTTAAAGGCATGTATAACCACACGATTGGTCAAAAGGTCTGTAGCATTAAGCAATGTGAGTTTTAAAAATACACATCCTGAGTTTTCACCAATTTAAAATACAACGCATAAGCTCTCTACGTTTCTTGATTTTGAAGATACTCCACACCAGTGATCACATGGTTTGAGGCGCACTGCACATGGTTAAATAAAATTAAATATGGCAGAGGTTTAAAAATACGCAAACCTTTGCTAAATTTCAGCTAGATGTTAAATATAATTATTTATTTTTACGCCAGTTGTAACTTAGTCTGATCTGTAAGGCTCACAATATGTAAAAGCCAAAAATATTCCTAAATAAAAATTCTCAAGTTTCTCTATGCACACATACCATTTTAATTTTAGGTTTTTATTTTAGCTATACACACCAATGATCACGGGGCTTAGGGTATTAAATTCATAATATATGTAAAAGGATTATGCAAACCCTAATGTTTTCGTAAGTACGTAAGTATATGCTGATACCCACCTCGGTGGCGTTAGTTGGCTAACGCGCTTGTCGTGTTGAGCTCGACTGCTGAGGACGGGGAGATCGAGGTTCGAATCTCAATCGGGTGAACTGGGGGTAGTTTTTCCTAAATGGTTTTTCACTCTCCCTCCACGAAAATTCGGGTCTACTTCCTCTCATTAACCTTCCCAATTCCTAATCCATTAGCGTAATTAGTAATTAAAACGTATAACCCGAACGGTTAGTAAGACGCGGTGCTAAATATTAAAATATTATTAGCTGATTTTAAGATATGTATTTTTCTTGGTTTGTGAATTCTCATAACCGATGGCCTAATGGTCTTGAGCACCTAATTCGCAATATATATATATATATATATATATAAAACATGATGTGCTAGAAAAACATACCTTCAGTTTTCATTAAATTAGGTATTTAAAGTTACTTTTATTTTGAATCAACCCGTACTGGCTGTCAAAACGGCCTAAGACGTATAATTATATGTAAAAGTAAAAAAAAATAATAAAAAAATTAAGGTTCATAGTATTAGGTTACTCCACGTACGTAGGCCTAAGCTTAATTTCCTTTGTATATGTTTCTTGATTTTAGAGTTCCTGTGTTCTAGGGCGTCATACTCACAGTGGGCGGGAAAGTTAAAAAAAAAAATTGCGCATTAGCTGTGTTTTTTTTTTAACCCTAATTCGCTAGTTAGGTTTCCCTGATAATTATTTATAAGTTTCTCTGTTTCCGAGTAACTTACACCTGTGGTCACGTGGCTTAATGCGTCAAACTTGGAACATGTATATGTTTTAAAAATGTGCCTAAGGCTGGGGCTTCCAAACCTTGCGTCGCGATGCCCTGGGGTGTCACCGGTCCTCATCCAGGGCATCGTGGTTGTATGGAAATACTAAACCTTGTAATGTATAGTGAAATGAAACATGCAGATTTTCAATTTGTGTACTCGTAAATATTTTAAAGAATTGAAGTAATCATACAATAAAACACATATTTCGCCATTATGAACAAATTTTACACATGAGATTATGTACAACAAAAATATGTCTACTCTAATCTCTTCTTATCAAAATCTGTAAGTTTGTTCCAATTTTGTAATTTTACATTTAAAAGAATACATGCTAGTAATGTAAATTACAATTTGCTTTTAAACAAATTCCACCAAATCAAATTTCTGCAATTTTTAAAAAATATTGGGTACAGGAGCGTCGCACGGAGAATATGCCAAGTGATGGGCGGCGCGGTCTCAAAAAGTTTGGGAAACCTGGCCTAAGGGTTACATAGTAGGTAAGGCTATGTTTAATTTATGATTTCTAAGTTTCTTGGATTATCAGCTAACAAAATAAGCGAATAAATAGTCAAGGGGTCTAAGATGTTAGGTTCTTCAAAGTTAAAATAAACGCTCATTGTTCACACCCTCAGGTTTCTTAAAATATCAATAAAAAGTTTAATTTCTCTTAATTTATTGGTTTTTTTGTTACCCACACCAGTGGCTAAGAGGCATAAGAAGTTAACCTCAGAATACAGAGAAAAAAAAATCCTGAGGTAAACATCTTTAGATTTCCAAAAGTACTAAATTAATGTTACTTGGTCTCTACAGCGCTTACACACAAATTTACATTCTATTTTATTTGTGTATGATTATTTCCTTTTAATTTCATGCAACTCTGTCGTAGAGAAAGTGTTGTGATCTTAAAAGAAATGGAACTCAATATTTGAAAGATATCAACATGTCATGACCCCCTAAGCCCTAAAAAGTAGGTTTTGTCATTTCGGTGTTTCTCTGTTAGTCGGCCTATAGCCAAAACCACTTTACTGACCGGACTAAAACTTTGTTTTTTTAAGGTTCCTCAGAGTGTATTTTAGAAATTCTTCATCTAACCCTAAAATTAAGGGTAGTTTATTTAAGGGTGAAACCTAAAATATATTTTTTTTCTAAATTGGTTCTAAATTTTTTGATTAACATTATAAACAAAATGGCAAGTCTCAATTTCCCATAAAAATCACTTTGATGTTACTTTACATTAGTAGAAATTTACAGTTTTGATCATATCTTCACAACTATTTTAGATATCATATTCTGAAAATTGAAAAATGACACCTGAACACGGGGATTGAACCTGAGACCTTTGGCTTATCACGCTAATGCTAAAGGTCCCAGGTTTGATTCCCGTGTCCAGGTGTCATTTTTCAATTTTTAGAATATGATATCTAGATGTAAGTCCTCACTAAAATATATAATAGCTCTGGCTATTTGATTCTTATTTAAGATATGATATAACTTATCAATGCAAATTTGTAGCACTATTAAAATTAAAAACGTTTATTTGAAATATTTTTTATAAAATCAACATTTTCTAAGATATTGGCTAACATATTTAAAAAAATTAAGGTCTGGGAAATTGTTTTGCTACTTGGTGAAAAGAGATGTTACATTTTCTCAAATTTTTCTGTAACAATGGATATCATTCAATTGATGCTCTTTGGAGGAGAGTTTCTGTAACGATAACTATTATTTTGTTTCGTATATATTATTATTTTTGCGTAAACATTTCCATTTTTAGGCAAAACTGCAGAATAAGATTTGATTCTTTAGAGTTACAATTGCTATTTAGTGGGTGAAGTCATTTATTCGTCTGAATACATAGTTACCATATTTTTGCAAATGTAAGATCAAATCAAATAAACATTTGGAACGTTACTTGTAGCATATTTTTATTATTATCTTAATAAACACTTTTTTTACCTACTAATCTTAATACGAAGCAACAAAAAAATCCAGCTTCAGTGGCCACATGGTTTAAGATCCTACTCTCGCAGTATACTAGACTGACAATTATGAGGATATCGATGTTCAAATCTCAGTTGTGTGCACTGAGGGTGGTTTTTCCAAAATGGATTTCCACTCTCCCTCCACAAAAATTCGAATAGATTTCATGTTAATATAACCTTCCTCATCTCTAAAACCAATAGAATAAAATAATAGTACATAAGCGTATAACTCGAATGGGTATTAAGACGCGCTGCTAAAAACAAACAATCCTTTCTCTTTCTATTTAACATTGAAATTCTCCTGGAATCTATCTTTGGCCTTGAAGTAGATGTTTTCCCTCGGTAATCAATTTGTGAATAACCATCAATTGTATTAGTTTTAACGTCATTGCTCAGCTTTCTAATGGCATACCTCATTGATCAAAGGCCTAAAACCTACCAGAAATCTTCTATATAATATGAAAAAACTCATCTAAATAGATTTAGTAGTGTTCCAGCTTTAAATGGGCATACACAGGTACATAAGCTCTATTTGTGTGTGGAAAATCATCAATTAGGTTAGTTTCAAAGTTTCTTATCAGATCACTAAAGATATAGCTTGTATATCAACGACTTAAAACCTTTCCAGAAATAATATACGTTTATTTAAACAACTCATATAAATCAAATCAGTAGTACTCTAGTTTTAAGCAAACATACCGAGGTAGAGAAACTATCATTTACGAGGATCTGTAATTAAGAAAAAACCCAACCAAAATCTGCTTTTACTTTGGATTAAGGACTGAAATGTATTCTGTAGATACTATTTGGATTTGGGAATCAAGGTAAACAAAAAATAATTAATTCTACTATTTATAAGAGAATACACCCCATTAATTGTGTGTGTGTGTGTGTGTGTGTGTGTGTGAGGAGAACACTTTACACCAAGACCACCAAGATCAATTAATCTAACTATGTATTGTGATTAGTACAGAATATGTAACTCATCATTATGTAACCGCCTCCGCTCCACAGTAGCCCCATACATTTTTTGGGCCATATATATTCCTAAGAGCCTTGTTTTTGAACACCCTAAATTGGTCTCGTCATGTAAGGTAAGAGAACATGTTTCACACCCATAGATAATAACCGGTAAAATTATTGTTTTGTATATTCACAATTTTACATTCTTTGAAATTGGATGGGATGCCAACAACTTACTGACCGAGTAATAGCATGCATTTACATACTGTATTCTTTTACGAATTTCCAATCTAATATTAGTATTGCTACTTATTTATTATTATTATTATTATTTAGCACCGCGTCTTTACTACCCGTTCGGGTTATACGCTTTAAGTACTAATTACGCTAATGGATTTGGAATTGGGAAGGTTGAATTATAGGAAGTGAACCCGCATTTGCGTGGAGGGAGAGTGGAAAACCATTTAGGAAAAACCAACCCCAGTTCACCAGACTGAGATTCGAACCTTTATCTCCCCGTCCTCAGCAGTCAAGCTCAACACGACTAGCGCGTTAGCCAACAACGCCACCGAGGCGGGTTATTGCTACATAAAACCGTTCCTAAATATTTAAACTCACTAAGCATGTCAAATGATATGTTGTTCACAGTAATCTATATATTATGGTCCCCAATTTGTCTTATATGTGTGAAATATACTTAATCATCCTTACTTCGTTTGTCTATTTAAATGCAGATAGGGGGTGACCTGGCGGTCTAGGGGTAAGGTGTCAGACTTCTGTGCGGGCGGCCGGGGTTCAATCCTCGGTCCCGGCACAGACTTATCTGATTACCAAACCCTTCCTTCCCCTCTGACAAGATATCTTGTGAATGTGAGGAATTCCAGGCCTCCACCGTGGTTCGGATTCCACGATAAACTGTAGGTCCTCCATTTCATCTCACAATCACCCTACCATTACACATTAGCGTAAGTGCGTATAACTCGAACGGGTAGTAAGACGCGGTGATAATAATAATAAT